>BPTQ01000008.1:16170856-16265650 GCA_019973895.1 Chrysanthemum seticuspe
AATATCAATTTGCATAGATATTTAAGCATTGTTCAAAGCTATTTGTTTTGGGTACAAATAATTATCGCTAAAGATAAAAATACTATTTAGTTTTTGTGACTCTAATAAACTTACATAACATTATTGATATACTGGACAAAGGGCTATACAATATATATTAACTTTTAAAAGATGATTCATATATGCTAGTCCCTTAAGTGGTGCAAGACCAACATTTTTCAAAATAACATTATACAAATGACAAAGTACATGTGTCAAAACAAAATAAACAACAAAAAACTACAATTACTTGGTCTCTCATTATTTTCAAATTTGTCACGGGTTCCACAACTACTTCATCATTTCTCATATAATTTTGTCAAATTCGAAACTCGGTTCGACCTGGGTGGTTCAACCGCTTGAACCATTCCGGTTAAAAAACAGGTCGATTTAAACCGAGTCAACCTGACAGGTTGGGTCGCAAACAGGTCAAATTAAACAGGGTCAACCCGCAGGGTATGAAGCGTCTCGGGTCAACCCGGTTTCCTATGTGTATTAATAGTTTCCTTCTGAAATATATGTCTTCAACATTTCCTCTTTTAGTTTCAACTTTTCACTGTTTACTTTTTGGTTTTTCCTTTATATATTGTATATAGCAGGGTACCCGCGCGTTTCGGCGGAGGGTACCCTGTGACGATTAACCGGAGAAATAGATCTCGATGTGACATGATTCACCAATTTGTATCGGTTTCAACGGGTCCTCTATGGTTCATTTTCGGATGGCTTTAATTGGATAGCCGAACCGGTGGCGACACTGGTTCCCGGTTGAACACTTTGGCCCGGTTCAGTCCGGTTTTCAAAAGTATATGTATCATCAACTTGTTAGCTTGTATGAAGTTTTGTGTGTTTTACTAATTTGTATAATGTGTATAATAACATGTACTTTTCATTTTAGGGTATTTTAAAAATAACATTAATTAGTGTGTTTAATTATTTTATATTTTGGATTATGTTGTAGTTTCTTTAAATTGTACGTTATGAAAATTTTATTGTACTTTTTAGTAAGGAGTGTTTTAATTGATTGTTTTTTAATTTAGTGGATGTGCTTTTATTTGGTTGTACAATGTGAATAAATTATTGTACTTTTAAGTTATGAAGGTGTTTTAATAAAAGTATTAATTACACTATAGATTTCTCTCTCCATTGACCAATTTAAAATTTTCAACATTTCAACTTTGAACTTTGACTGTTTATCTATTTTATATATATATATATATATATATATATATATATATATATATATATATATATATATATATATATATATATATATATACTAGACTATAGACCCGCGGGTTTCGCGGGTGGTAATAAAAAAACTATAAATAGAAAGAACTTGAAAAATCCAGCATATATTTTTCGTTTATTAAAAATAAATCATTCACGAAATATATAATGTAAATCTATGGATATCAATAATACAACGCCTATCGTTAACCTATAATAAATTCACCAAAAAGAGGGTCAAAACGCTCAACAACACCTGCAGATCCCAAATCTGAATGATGCTACAAAGACATTAGGGATGCCAACTGCATATTTTTCACCACTTGGATTTGGCTATGATTAATCTTAGCTTTAACCACCTTATGGAAGTAACTTGTATTGCTATCCCCACTTTTAGCCATTCAACCTATCTTTTTTCCGTTTTAGAAGCACATCTTCCAACACAACTTCAAAGGCTTTATTAAGTATCGCAGCTTCATCAAAAGCGTTTAAACATTAAATTACGATTTGCGCCAAGCACCCGCTGAACTTCATCCAATTCATGGCGCAAACGAACCACTCTTTATAGAAATCCTAAACGTAAAGGGCAAAGAAATCTTATTAAACATAGAAGACTAATACTAACAACTTACAATATACAAACACCCAGTTCTGTCTTTAACATTTTACCTTAAACTAAACTTAAATCACTTCATCTAGGTGATCATAATCAGGCTACCAATCAAATTCACTAATTATCAAAACAAATAAACCACATATAAAAAAAAAAATAGCTTACACAGATAGATAAACCGCGAAATAAATCGAGCAAAGCGATTCTAGGAGTACTACTAATCAGCATTAGCATTAACTAAGATATCAACTATAACTTCACTAATCAACATTACTAAGCAAACACTGTTGATAACAAATAAACAAAATAACATACAAAGATAGATAAACTGTGAAAAACGTAGAGCGAAGCGAAGCGATTCTTCTGAATATTAATGATGATTTTGGACAAAATGTTGTCATTTTACTTTACTAAAAAGTTTGTATAGATTGTTTATTTTACAAAAAGAAGAAGATCTGTTTTTGGAATTTATTTGGTTGGAATGAAATGAAGGGTTGTTTATAAGAGTGTTTGGCATTGCGTAAAAAAGTGAATTTGGTTACAACGAATTTGATTATGAGTATATGTACTAATGATTACTATAAAAAGTAACAAAAAACATAATTAAGATCCATAGAAGAGTGGTAATAACAACATCTAAAAACAAAAACTATACTGGATAGTTACAAGAGCAGTAAAATAAGTAAAAAGTGTACTAAAAGTAGCATAAAAGAGCAGAAAAATCAGCATCCAAACAGCATATATAATCAGTTAAAGCATATACATTTGGTGCAGAGCATTTTAAAGCAGTAACAACAACATAAGAAATAACTAAAAATAGAATTAAGATCCATAGAAGAGTTATGCTAACAACATGTAAGTAGACGTAGCAAATTGACGATTTGAGTAACCATGCAAAATTTGATTAAAAAAAAAAAAAAAAAAAAAAAAAAAAAACTGTATTGTTAATAATCTAAACATTCGAACATATGGCCAACTTCCTTTTAAGCTATGTTTCAAATGGACTAATAGAAAACACATTTTGTATCAAGTTCAACCCACTCAAAAGTAAACTGTTAAAAAATGCAAGACCTTTCCAAAAATATTGTGCAACACTTTTTTGAAAATCATAGATCCGTCTTTGTATTTAACAGAAATCACAAAGCTTTATGAACCGGTCCGCTCACTAAATCTTATTAGTAAGGACATGTACCTTCCCAGCCCATACAATAGTGACAGCAAACTGTTAACCGTGGGCACATAAAAGCTGGAACAATTGTATCTACGTCAAGGAAATTGACATAACTTAAAAAGATTTTTTTTTAATTAGAGAATACAAGTTCACTTCAAACCATTTTTCTAATTAGAGAATACAGGTTCACTTCAAACCACAAAGCTAGAACGATTGTATCTATAAGATACCGTTATGCACTTAAAAATTTGTTTAAAGATCTTTTTAAATTCAAGATAATGTTTTTTAAGATCAGGTACGTTCACATTTATTAGTTTCAGACAACTAAAAATTTAGCCACAACAGAAGAAAATTTCCAACACAAAATGAATTTATGTTTTAGGAGAAATATATGCATGTGTGACAAATGAGCAATGAGTAATATTATAGAATACATGTTCACTTCATGAGAAGATATAAGTTCTTATCCTCCAAAAGCATCTCACCCTAGTTTAAATCATGTTGTTCTATCTTATATTCTTATGATTTAAAATCCTGTAGCTCTATCCTAAGCATATCGTCCCTATCAGTTTCTTCATCTTTCTAATGATCCCGATGAAAAGAACTCATTCCTATATCCTAACTACTGATTACATTTTCTGGCCCCAATAAAAAATCATCAAAATTGCACATCATAGGCAACTATTTTGTATTGGCCAAAGCCATAATCCTAATATAGCAAATTACTCCTCGACTCCTTACCTTTAGCTCCGCATTTACAGACTTGACACTACTTAGTCTCATCATTCAACATTGCATCAGCAATAAAATAATACACCATGGCATAAAGTTACTTTAACAAGGGTTCGAATTTCTGCACCTGTGATTAAAAAATTAACTATCTGATTTGTTCATATAATGCCTTTCTTAAATATATTTAAGTATGCCCCTTTCCACTAAGTGATAAGTTTAAAGGGTAACCAAATGTTATTAGGTACACCACTCTATCAGGTCAACTAAATCCATCTCATGTCATGTGATAAATGATCAATCAAAACATTCAGCTCTGGTTATGTAACAATTATTTTTTATATTATGAACACAAAAATTAAAATTACACAATCATACAAATTAAAATAAAGATTCAGATTAACAGAACCCTTAACATGAATCATCACAACAAAACCCCTAATATGAATCGGGTAGAGAAGAAATTAATAAAAATAGATTATTTACCTTTATCAAATGAATCATTAATCATAAACATCAATAAAAGGCCAAATGATCATTAGAACAACTCATATAAATAATTTCACATATGAGGCTATGAAAAAACGGGATTAAATGAAGATGTAATAGAATTATGATGAATCGTTATAGAAATTTGGTATTGATGATATAGAAATATGGTGAAATGTTATAAAAGATTATAAAAAATATGAGGATACCAAAAAAAAAGGGGATGAAGTGAAGATGTAACAGATTTATGACGCGTGGAATAGTGACGTCAATATATGACGTCAGAATAATGGTTAATTGCATTCAAAATTATTTTCATTTATTATATATAAAGATATATATATATATATATATATATATATATATATATATATATATAGAGTCCGGTTCTAGAGAAAAGTGTAATTAGAGAGAAAAGTGATAAAAAAAGTTATAGGGTAGATTTTGCAAACATTTAAAAGTTCAGGGTAAAAATTAAAACAAAACAAAAAAATATGGGGTAACCATCACTCAATCATTTTCATAACACAAAAACACCAACAAAAAAACACACACCAGATCCGAAACACGCATCGATCAAAAATGAAAACCCAGATTCACTAAAAACACATAAAAATAGATCAAAATCACAATTAAAATAGACAAAACACAATATAACCGATCAAAAACACAAAAAATAATCGTATTAAGTATAACGCAACTCAAATCACGCAGTTATCCAGTTATTCAGTTTCACGCAGTCATTCAATGGCATCGCAGCTCAAATCACGCACTTATTCAGGTTATATGTAAAATTTCCAGTCAGCTCATTTTAAGCTTTTTTTATTTTATTATTGTGAATTTGTTGTAAAAATAGGGCATTTGTAATGGTTTTGGATGTTTAAAGATAAATAGTTAGGAGCCACTGAATACATAGATTACTTTTGAATTATTTGACAATTTAGGGCATCACTGTGTAAACATATGATAATTTAGAACATTTTTTAGTTAATTGAAAATTTAAGGCATCGGTTGTATAATTAGTGCAATAATTAGTACATCGTTAGACATATTAAGACACGAGTGTGTATGTTTACTGCATCCATTTGTATTTTAGTGTGTTGTTGGACATACCTTGGGCATATGTTTGTATTTTTAGTGCATCATTCAACATATTAGAGCATCAATGAGTATGTTTAGGACATCAATGAGTAAGATTAATGCATCGTTAAACATATTAAGGAGTCAATGTGCATCGTTTAGTCATAGTATGGTATCCATTTGTATGTTTAGTTCATCGTTGGAAATACTTGGGCATCCGTTTGTATGTTTAGTGCATCGATAAATGCATTAGGGCATCAATGAGTATGACTTGTGTAGTGCATCATAAGAGATATTAATGCATCAGCGTGTATGTGTATCGATTTGTATGTTTAGTTCATCGTTGGTAATAATAGGGCATCTATTTGTATGTTTAGAGCATCGTGGGAACTAAATGGGCATCTGTTTGTATTTTAGTGCATCATTGGTCATAATAGGCCATCTATTTGTACGTTTAGAGCATCGTTGGAACTAAATGGGCATATGTTTGTATTTTCTTGCATCCGTTTGTATTTTACAGATTATATTCATGCTTTAGCTCTTGTCTATAATGGAGATAAGCAATGCCACTTCTCGGAGTAGATGCTTACATGGTTTTAGGTCTTTTATGCTAGATGATTGAGCTAGGTGCGCATTCATAACTTTGTATGGATTGGCTTAGGTCATAACTTTGAGTGCATGGGTTACGGATAACCTAACATTAATAGTGCCGATCCACGTGGATGACAGACTTATTATGTTGACGAATCTAATAAGAGCCCGTTAGGCACGTTGGATGACAATATTTATGGGTGAATTATCCTTATGACTCGTTAGGATGCGACCAGTTTATGGGATAATAAGAGACACGAATAAATAATTTAGTTTATCGAGTTGACGAATTCGATAAGGTCTACTATTTATTTCGAAACTTATTGGACTATGGAGCTTATCGCTTAGATGTCACATTGTGTTGCGTTGAGTCGCATTATGGTTGTTTGAGTGTATTCATGATATCATATTGAGTCGATACACACACACGATGATACCAAACGCTAGGACTAAACGGTGAAACAAGACATTTTTGGAGATAACGAAAAGGAATACATTGGGGTAGATAACGTTGATTTTGGGAAACATATATTAAAATTGGTTTACTGATAAGGATTTAAAAGGTACCTTTTTGAGGGGTCAATTAAGCCCTTATTTGATCACTTTTGTATCCGTTACTACTTAATTTTGTTCCTTTTCACTTTTTAGGTCTCTTGAAGGCAAATTGCTGGAATGACACTTATTCGGACGAAAAGGCGCGAATATACGAAGAAAATGGCCAAAGACAAGAATCAAGACACTCAGGCTGCTGGAACTGAAGGGGACGGCGTCAGGTTCTATTTCTGACGCCGTCGGAACATGTTTTGTGACGACTCAGTAGCCAAATTGCTTATTTACAAGTGACGGCATCAGGTTTCAAAAGAGTAGTGCGTCGCAGCTCAGACGGCCTAGATTTGATCCAGACGGCGTCAGAGACTGAAGGTGACGCCGTCACAATGATAACGTGGCCAAGACGAAAACCTAATGACGGTGACCCGACGACGTCACAATTAAAGAGTGACGACGTCGCAGTTTGTAACACTATATATAGAATCCGAATTTTTCAGTTTTTAGGGAGGTAGTTTTGTAGAGTAAAAACCTAAACCGAACCAAGGCTATCTTGTACAGTACTTTAGGGTTCCATACCCTATCTTACATCAAGATAAGTGTTTTACATCATTAATTCAATTATGTCTTCAATTGATTGTGTGTATGCTTGCATGTTCTCCATGTCCGGCTAATTTACTTGTGTGTTTGCTTAGGTAATATGAAACCTAGTTATTGAATATTGATTGGTTGTCTCTTATCTTAATTGTGATTGACCTAGTATTGCGATAGGTCATTCGTTGTGTTATTAATGCTTGATTAATCTTTGTTGAACCTTAGTTTATAATCACCTAGAGTTATTGTAGGCTAAACATCCAAAGAATACCTTAGTGTTAAGTTTATAAATCCTAGAGATGTTGTAGTCATTAACCTTTGGTAGCTTCAAAGAGTTAGGGATAAACGCATACCCTACGACCTTAGAAACACAACGCGTTAGAAATAAGGACGTGACAATTCAACCATCAATAGGAGATAACTAGGGAGTAATAAAATCTAAGTAAACACATTTTTAATCATCATACGAGCACACAACAATAGACATAGAATACCCTTAGCTTAGTTAATTAGATAATTAGATAAGTAGAGTAATCGGTAGAAATACCAACCCCCAAAGCCAAACCCCGAGATTCGTACCTTTTCATTTCCTAAAAAACTATAAACAAGATAAAAAATAATCTTCCTCAACCCCAACCTTAGCGTAGTAACTTCTTACTAGCATTCCTATTCCCCTAGAGAACGATATCAATACACGTGGCTTACCCTAATACTACACTACAACGATTAGGTTCACTGCCTAGGGTGTTGAAAAACTTGCTCGACGAAAAGGAAGTTTCTTTGACCCCGAACGTGCTGTGTAAGCGTATCATTTACATTAATATGTTGTGCCGAGTCGATAGTCGTTGAGCCGTGATTAGCTGTTATCTTCTTGCTAGTGTATTTTTGTGCGTTGCTTGTTTGAGGTGAGTTTCATAGCCCCACTTTTATCTATGTTTTTAACTAAATTGGGGTGAGAATCATGCTACTATTTTTGGACCTTCTAAACTATTTTGATTTGCTTATGTGCTTGACTGATTAGATAGATATGTGGTAGCTGTTGCCTTAGTCTAGGGTAGCAATCCTAATTGCTATAACACTTGCCTAGCTAAGTATAGACTTCTACCTCGATCTAGTCCAGGGTTAGCAATCGTTCTAGACTTTGCTACGACTGTGCTGGCTAGTGTCGCTAGGGGCCCACTATGACGTCGGATATGATATTGGTATGTGATTGATGTGTATCTATCTTAGGTCTCGTATAGCAAATTAACTCTTACAGGTCCACTATTTTAAACTTGAACTTAAACCTATGAACTCACCAGCGTTAGTTGACCTTTTAGCATGTTTTCTCAGGTAATTAAGTGATGATTGGATTACGTGTGTTGTGGAAGCTTGGCAAGAAGGCATGGTTGAAGGATCATAATTAAGACTCTGATAATTTATGGGGACCTATTTTTATAAATCATGTTTGGGCCTAATATTTACATTTTGGGATTGATGTTTTGAATATTTGAATTTGGGATTTAAAATGATAAATGACTATCTTGTTTGCTATATTTGTGTGAGATACCAATCCAATTGTAATGCCCAAAAAACTTGATTAAGTCTTCCGCTGTACCGAGATTTGGGTGTGTTACACTTATTTATTATTATCCCACGCAAGAATGTGTACATGTTTAATGTATTTTGTTTTTGCTGAATCTTTCATGTATTAGATTCACATTTTAGTATTCTTAATTAAGTTATCATATGTTGGTATTCTTTATGATTGTTTACATAGTTCTCAATATCATTATCAAGTAAACTCATGAAGCTAGCCAATCCATTATGAGATGATGATTGTAAAGAAACACAAAAGACACAGCTGTCAGTTTAATCTGAATTTGATTCAACCGATTTTTTTACCCTTAAAAAACCGTTCATCTCACAATGGGTAGATAATGATAAAGGGAGGTGATTTGTACACTCACCAAGTTGATTGGCACACTCCATTTTAGAGTGTGTTGACAATTATTCCCTCACAGAGTAAGAATATGTAAAAGTGATATGAGGGTCTAAATTTCAAAGAACTATAAAATGGAGTGTGCCAATCAATTTGGTAAGTGTACAAATCACCTCTTAATGATAAATGGTAACTTCTGGTTTTCTTTTTTGGGCTTTTGTATTTTTATTTTGGACTTATGTATGTGTAAATGTATAGAGGGTCACAATTTTATTTGTGTTAGCATTCAATATATAATTTAAAATGTGTTAAATACAATAATCATGATTATTATACTGCAAAAAAGTACTATAAATTGGCACTTAATATAATTCCAACTATAAGTATATGTTACATTTTTAAAAACTTTTTCGTTGTTTGCCGATTTTTACTAAACAACATTTTTTTTAAACTACACGTATATTTTAATATATCTTTTATATAATAAAACAAAACCCTTATTGGGAATTTTTCATTTCAAAAAAATCAAACCATACCTTATTTAGTAATATTTTTTTAATTTTTGTTATTTTTATTTTATTTTAAACAATAAATAAACCTAATTATTTCTTAATTTACCTCAAAATTCTTTTAAAAACGTCTATTATACTCACACGTATAAAGAAACTCAAAATACATATGGGCCTCAATGCTATTTTTCATAATTGTAGACGAAAAGTGTAAATTTATATAAAAAAAAACCGTGACTCCTCTCAATCTCTCATCACCAACACATCCATCGTTTTTCATATCACCAACACATTCATCCTCTTTCAATAAAAAATAACCAAACCTGATCATTAACCATTCATCGTATTTCATCAAAAAAATGACCTCACTACCAGCATACATCCACCATCACCTTCATCGCCTGGACAAGAACCCAATCCCCAATTTTTTATAGTTGCTTTACAAAGATGGTGAGATCATCTTTGGTTATTTTTTTAGCGATTTCGTTTGTTCTATTTAGTAACGGCCCTCTTTATTGATTACATGTGTGATTTCAAGGTATTAGATGTACGTACATAGATTATTAGGGCTATGAAAGGGATTCAGTGATTGATTGTTGTTGTGGGAAAATTTCCTTTGTGCGTATGTTGCAGTTAATGTGTCTTTAGTAACATAGTTTTGAGTGGTCATGTTCTCAAGTACCTTGGACTATTGATGTTTTTGGCCGTTCTTGATTGCCTGTTAAACTTGAAAACGGGTCAAACAGATTAGGTATACCCATCGTTTTTCACATGTTAACATATGCACCTTTTATTTTTTGTGGGTGCAAGTAAAAGGGCTGAAATTTTTGATGAATATGACAGGACCCGGCGATGTTTTCAGAGCATCTTCAGCCAATAAATGGGCATGGTCATGTCTGTCACTATGCCTAATATGAATACTGAAAAGTGACTCATTAGAATGATCTTCGGGTCTTTTCATTCAGACGATGACGAATGTCTGTTAGCTAGATCTTCGGGTCTTTCCATTATTTGAAGAGGTGGAGATTTTGTGGATGATATGCTACAAAGTGTTGATTCAAGAATCCGATCTGAAACTGGTGATAGTATTGCATCAGAAGAAGGGCTGTTATGCTCCTCTGATATGATGGATGTTTCATCTCTAACGGGTGATTGAGCAATAGTCTGGTGCTTAGGGGAAGCAGTAGGAGTCGTGGGCTCGGAGTTTGGTTCTGGATCCATTTGGTTTATCGCTACTCAACAACTGTTCTGATCGTAATTTAATATGTGGAAAAGGGATTATTATAGAACTTCTTGCGCAAAGATTATCCTCATCCAGATTAGCTTAGGAAATTCTACCTTTTCCACGGCAATGCTCAGGACCCAGTACGTCTAAAGAAATGTTAGTTATAAATGCATAAGATACAATGTTCATCTCTATCTTTCTAACTAAATAACAAGCAAAGTATGAGGACACTAAGATCAATCACATGCATAGAAACTCATACAGTGAACAAAAGTTTACAACCCACCTGTGAGTTCTACTTGCACAATCTGTTGCTGTATTGTAGTTGATCTTTCAAAATGCATTCGTGTACAGATTAAATAGATTTTATCGGTTTACAGAAAGTGGACAACAATATTCTGAAACGGTTAAACAATGCTTTTAAGCGATTAATAGCCTCCTGAATATTGATTAATCTTTGTATTCATGTATACTAGGATTAACTCCTAATAGATTTACTAAAAACCATCTCATAAACGAGATAATCCTTAAGAGTTAAGAGTATGGGTGCTCAACAATGTCGAAGATAATTAGAGGTGAGATGATTCTTTCTCCACATTCAAGTTTATTTTAATTATTCTCAATCATTATTGCATGTTCTCTACCCTTATATCTAGCCACACTCTTCTTTAGCTACTGTTCAATAAAATGTGCATATGACTATGGATTTACTAAGGTTGGGCAAGTCATGACCGACCATGACCTTGGCACATCTGCTTTCTCTCTCCGACGACGACCAAGTTACCACAGTGGTGACCAAGTTTTTTTTTTTTTTTTTTTTTTTTTTTTATTATTATTTTTTTTTATATATATATTTGGTCACCACTCGACCGACCATGACCTTACACCCACAGTGGGCTCGACCGAATGTGACCATGCATGACCGATCAACAAAACCGATCGAGTGTGCCTAGCCTAACATTTATATTGAGAAACCGAAACAAGCTTCTATGTGACAAGAATTTGAAAAGAAATAAAAAAACTTCTTCTTTAAAACAACTAGACATTGAAAGTGAGTGGAACATTCAAAAAGAGGACATAAATTTTGTTTTAAACAAACCAAATAATCATAGTAGGATCAGTTGTTTAGGCCGTTAAATCCTACTTTATTTTGTATGCACCATAAGTGATATGTATCATGTATCTATATGAAAACAAACATCACAATGACTTACAACCTTTAAATGATAATTAGCTGAACCTAACAAGGAGTGTTGTTTAAGAAGCAATTCTTGGATTTAGAAGCAAGCGGCTTATGAAAGTCGGGGCCTTTATTGTGTCTGAACTTTTACTATATATGCTTTTCTTGATGGTCTTCTTTAAGGAAGATACGAGTGAAGTATAATTTATGCTTTATTACATATGTGTTTTAGTAAATCATTAACTAATTCCTGAAACTTACCTTTCAGCTACTAAACACAGACCCGCATTCAACATACGATAGTCCAGATAAAGAATTAAACTCGTTATGTTAGTTTATATTTGATCGAGTGAAATTTTATCCAAATAATATTTTGTTTCCTTCTAGATTTATAGTAAACTCTTTCATGATGTATTACTCAGTTAATGTAAACTCGACGGACCACCAACACTTCTCTATGTGCATCTTTATCAAGAAAAAAAGTACCATCCAGACTATTTATATCAAGTTAGAGATTTTTTTTTCAAATGTGTGATATTATTCGTTTAGTTCTTCAACTTTATAATACAAACTATTTTGCCTTAAAATTCGCAGGTGTGGCTCTACAACATTGGGATGGGATTTCTTATTTATCTGGTTGAGAAGATATGAGATTTCTTTCTCCGACGACCTGTACGAAAGTATAGGCAACAGTAGATAAACAACAGAACCTTTATTCAGATCTAAGCTGCAATAGTCAGCTTAGATTAATAGTATCCAAATGTTACAAGATTAGATTAATGTCAATGAGACAATAATCATATGAATGTAAAGACAAGACAAGATCAGTGAAATGATCTAAGAGAAGAGAAGAGAGTGATACAAAAGGCTGCACACACAAGTGTATCTAACCCTAGATTAAGGGACTTATTAAATAGGAGATTAAGTTACACTAAGACCCCTCTAACGGCTATAAATGACTCATCAGCAGAAATAAATAACGCTTCAGCAGAAACCAGCTTCTTGGAACTTTAAACCTTTTATTCTTTGTCCATGAATAACCCCTGTAGAATCTCTGCAATGATCATAACTTGAAAGCCATTAGGAACTGATAGAATGATATGTTTGCCACAGATTATTACCCCAAATTCTAACATTCCCCCTTGATCTGATGAGCAAACATATCAAACAATATCGATTTTTCACACAAAAATTTATGCTGGTAAACAGGGAGATTTTTAGTGAGAATGTCTGCAGTTTGGTTTGAAGAGCCAATCTTCTTAGCACTTATAACACCTCTTGCAATTTTCTCCCTGATGAAGTGAACATCAATTTCAAAGTGTTTTGATCTTTCATGAAAAACAGGGTTGACAGCAAGTTGTAAAGCAGATTTGTTGTCACAAAAAAGATTAACAGGAAGATTGATATCAACTTTTAGATCTTTTAGGATTTTTTGAATCCAAATGATTTCACAGGCAGCAGTAGACATAGATCTATATTCTGCTTCAGTGGAAGATTTTGAAAGAGTGTTTTGTTTTTTACTTTTCCATGAGATCAAACAATCATTGAAGAAAACACAATAACCTGTGACAGATTTTCTGGTTTTCTTGCATTTGGCCCAATCAGCATCACTATATCCTTCAAGATGATTTTCAGAGTTGCTGAAATTGTACCTTAGACCTTTTCCTGGAGCTCCTTTTAGATATCTCAGAACATTGAGGGCACATTCCAGATGAGATTTTAAGGGAGAATGCATATATTGTGCCAGACAATGAACTGAGTATGAGATGTCAGGTCTTGTATGGGTGAGATAGATAAGTTTCCCAAGTAACTTCTGATAACCAGTGATGTTGACAAGCAAAGGGTCATCAACAGTGGGAATGTATGGAAGCACAGAGTTGGGTTCCATAGGAGTGGACACAGGTTTGCACCCAAGAAGACCAAATTCTTTGAGGAGTTCAAGACAGTATTTTCTTTGAGAAAGACAAATGTCATTCCCAGTTTTTAAAACCTCAATGCCAAGAAAATATTTTAGATTTCCCAAGTCTTTGATATGAAATTTGGATTTTAGAAACTCTTTAAAAAGATTTATCTCATCAATACAGTTTCCAGTAAGAACAATATCATCCACATAAACAAGCAGAGCAATAAACTTGTTATTCTCTGTTTTGGTGAAAAGGGAGTGATCATTAACAGATTGAACAAAGTTATTTTCTTTTAAAACACTGACAAGTTTTTCATTCCATTTCCTGGGAGCTTGTTTTAGGCCATATAGAGACTTGACAAGTTTACAAACTTTATTTTTATTGTTCTCATTACAGAACCCCTTGGGAATGGTCATATAGATATCCTCATCAAGATCTCCATACAAGAAAGCATTTTTAACATCAAGTTGAAAAAGAGGCCATTTGTTTTTTACAGCTAAGGCAATAAGACATCTAACAGTAGACATTTT
This sequence comes from Chrysanthemum seticuspe, assembly GCA_019973895.1. Classification (NCBI taxonomy): domain Eukaryota; kingdom Viridiplantae; phylum Streptophyta; class Magnoliopsida; order Asterales; family Asteraceae; genus Chrysanthemum; species Chrysanthemum seticuspe. Next base: position 16,185,205 of record BPTQ01000008.1, read on the forward strand.
CACAACAGGGGAAAAAGTTTCATCATAGTCTATTCCTTCCCTTTGGTTGTAGCCTTTAACAACTAATCTAGCCTTGTATCTATCAACTTCACCATTGGCTTTATATTTGATTTTAAAAATCCATTTGTAACCAATGGGAGTTCTATTAGGAGGTAGATCAGTTATATCCCAAGCATGGTTTTCATTTAGGGCCTCAATTTCAGAATTCATAGCATCTACCCAATTACTGTCAAGGATAGCTTCTTCATAACAGGTAGGTTCAATGCTTTTATTAAGACTAGAAGCAAAGCAATAATTATCCTTGTTAAGATTAGAGTAATTAACAACTTTTTCAACCCCATATTTGACTTTTCCTTCAACAATAAAGTCATTTAGATTACTGGGCAACTTAGAAACTCTAGTTGACCTTCTAGCAGTAGTGGCTGGCAAGCCTCTTTCTTGTTCAGCAGAATCGGATGATGTATCAGCAGAATCAGAAGATACATCAGCAGGATGTGATTCATGTGATATGTTGCCCTCAAGGTGTGTATTATCATCTATAGATGTTGCAACTGGTTCATCAATCCTAGTAGGATGACTTACCACTGTGCTATCATCATAGGATGTCACTCTCCCTTCATCATTGGGACTTGTTTGTGAGTCAAAGAAATTTTTGTGGTTTAAATCTTTAGGCACATAAGTTTCAACAAAAGGTTTTGATACAGAATTTTTCATTTTGAATGGAAACACAGTTTCATAAAATTTGACATCTCTGGAATAAAAGATATTTTTTGTTTCTAGGCTCAAGAGTTTATAACCTTTTTTTTCATTTGAGTAACCAATAAGAACACTTTTTTCAGACCTACTACCAAATTTGTCAGAGATGTTGAGAATAGTGGCATAGCATAAGCAGCCAAAGACTCTAAGGAGAGAGAGTGAAGGGTCATGCCCATACACAAAGAAGAAGGGGGACTTGCCAGACAGAACTGAAGAGGGCAACCTGTTTATGACATAGGCAGCAGTTAGAATACATTCAGGCCAAAGATATAGAGGTAATTCCCCCTGAAACATAAGGGATCTAGCAACATTAAGGAGATGCCTATGTTTCCTTTCTGCAATGCCATTTTGTTGTGGTGTATAAACACAAGAGGTTTGATGTAGAATTCCTTTTTCATGAAAGAATTGTTGAAGTTTATTATTAACAAATTCTGTCCCATTATCACTTCTAAAAACTTTGACATTGTGTTCAAATTGATTTGATAGCATATGAGTAAAGTTAACAATGGAAACATAAACATCATCCTTCCCCTTAAGCATATAAACCCACACTGCCCTGGAATAGTCATCAACTATGGTTAAAAAATATTTATAACCATCTCTGCTAGTGATTTTATATGGTCCCCAAACATCAAGGTGAACAAGTTGACCAATTTTAGTGGATTTATGTTCACTTAAAGGAAATGGTTCTCTGGTTTGTTTAGCTTTATTACAAGTATCACAGAGATGATCAGTTTCAGATGAAGTATCAAATTTAAGAGTGGGTTTAAGTATGTGTAGGACTTGGTCAGAGGGATGACCAAGTCTTTGATGCCAGAGATTTCTAGAGACATGACAAACAGATATGCAGTTGTTAGAGGTAATCTTACATGTAGAATCTATATCAAAAATATATAATCCATTGTATTGTTTACCAATCCCCACAATCCTTTTTTGATGTAAATCCTGTATATAGCAATTAGATTCATTAAACCCAACAAACATCTTATTGCCTCTAGCAATCTTATGAACAGATAGTAAACTAACATTGTATTCAGGAACAACAAGAACATCAAAAAGAGTTAGGTCATTATTGACCTTTAAATCACCAATTTTAGTAATTAAGGCCTGAGTACCATTGGGATGTCCAACAGTTAAGCCAAGATTTGAAATGTTAACAACATTGATTAAAAAAATTTCAGACACAGTCATGTGCTGATTTGCACCAGAATTAACAATCCAACCCAGACTGATGTTTCCAGATAAGGATTTAGTGTTGTTGTTAAAAAACTTGTTGAAGTTTACATTAAACTTGACACTGCCATTAAAGAAGGTTCCTGAAAATTTTTTACCTGCCAAGTTGGCATTAGCAGATGACACATTGTTGTCATTGAGGAGACTCATAAGTCTCGAGAGCTGTTCATTAGACAAGGAGACAGGAGAGTTGCTAGCACTATTATCAGTGACACAATTGGTTTCAGCAGAAACATTGTTACTGCTGAAAGGTTTACCATTAAAATTTCTTTTAACATATCCAGCAGGATACCCCACAAGGTCATAACATCTATCAACAGTATGACCAGGTTTTTTGCAATTAGTACATTTGAGGTTCATGTTGGTCCTCTGCTATTAGAGCTGTTACCATTATTAAAACCAGAGACTTTGTTATTAAAACCTCTTTTGTTATCAAAAAATTTTCCACCATCAGAAGTTTTTGCAGCAAAAGCTGTAGCATTTGGTTTAGCAGAGCTATTCCCAGATGAGACGTTTCTGTGAGATTCTTCTCCAGAGACAACAGAGAAAGCAGTTTTGACATTAGGTAAAGGATCTCTGATTAAAATATTGCTTCTGATGGGAACATAGGAGTCATCAAGACCCATAAGAAATTGCATTAACTTGATTAGCTGATTGTGTTTTTCAAAATGTTTTGCAGCCTCACAAGTGCAGGGAGGCAAGCTAATCATACAATCAAATTGTTTCCATAAAGAGTTAAGATTGTTATAGTAATCAGCAAGAGAGGACCCACTTTGACTAAGAGAGTTTATATTTTTATGCAAATTAAAGATAGCTGAACCATCAACCTTATCATAGGTATCTTTAAGATCATTCCACATTTCATAAGCAGTTTTAGAATAAATAGCACCAGCAAATAATTCAGGGCTGAGAGAGTTGAGGATCCAAGTGACCACAACAGAGTTACAAGTGTCCCATTGATTAGCAAGATTAGGGTTTGAATCGTTTCTTATTCAAGTACCATCAATAAACCCTAACTTATTATGGTTCCTTAAGGCAAAGGTCATGGCCATATTCCATATTTTATAATTTTCAGTTCCTGTGAGTTTGATAGAAATAATGGGAGTCCCATTAGTGTTATTAGGGTGTAAGTACAAAGCATCCCCAAAAGATAAGCCTTTCTCAGTGGAACCACCACCACCAGCAGTATCACCATCAACCATAATAAAGACAGTAAGACAGACAAATAAAACAGACAGAGATAATAATAGGACCAAATAGATAAATAAGACTTTGAATTTAAGAAACAACAAGCACCGAGCCTGTGGACTAGGGTAAACCAGAGCAGGTATTCGTACCACTCAAAGGTGGCAGATCAAGATGTTAGTCTACCCGTTTGCACCCACAAAGACTTAAGTACTGTATGCTTGAAGAAGAGACAAGATATAGACTTACAGAGAAATATGCAGCGGAAGAACAAATCACAATTACCCTAGATTCACTTAGTCTAGGGCTAATTGTAAGTAGAAGATAACCAGTGATTGCGCCAATAGCAATAACCCCAAACCACCAATAGTTGCCGAAGAGAATCAATGAGCCTGAAGCTCTGATACCATGTACGAAAGTATAGGCAACAGTAGATAAACAACAGAACCTTTATTCAGATCTAAGCTGCAATAGTCAGCTTAGATTAATAGTATCCAAATGTTACAAGATTAGATTAATGTCAATGAGACAATAATCATATGAATGTAAAGACAAGACAAGATCAGTGAAATGATCTAAGAGAAGAGAAGAGAGTGATACAAAAGACTGCACACACAAGTGTATCTAACCCTAGATTAAGGGACTTATTAAATAGGAGATTAAGTTACACTAAGACCCCTCTAACGGCTATAAATGACTCATCAGCAGAAATGAATAACGCTTCAGCAGAAACCAGCTTCTTGGAACTTTAAACCTTTTATTCTTTGTCCATGAATAACCCCTGTAGAATCTCTGCAATGATCATAACTTGAAAGCCATTAGGAACTGATAGAATGATATGTTTGCCACAGATTATTACCCCAAATTCTAACACGACCAAGTTGTCATGGTCGGTGATCAAGTTATTTTATTTTTTTAACTTTTTTTTAGAACGAATTTATTTTTTGTATAATTCAAAATAAAAAAACATAAATAAATAAAAATAAATTATTCAAAATATTAGAAAAAACCTCGCGCGTGCGCGGGCATTATAACTAGTGTAAACAATATAACGAAACAATATCGGGCAACTACAACTCTATAAGCAACGTTGTCTATAAATAAATTATTCATACATTATAAGTTTATTTCATTTTCTCTTTTTATTCCGGAATAAAGTATATGTGCTTTTGTTACGTTTATTATAAATATTACCCTTATTTACCGTTTAACATTAATGTATAAGCCATTATACTAATTTTATCTTTTAAATAATTCTTGAAGATAGCCCGCCTATCGGGAGGGCCTTGACGCTAGTTATGTATATGTGTCCACTAATATTAGCGAATGAAATTTGGGGTTGTGTCTAGGCTTCTGTATGATTGGCATTTTTATAACGCGTTTTTGCCTAACCTCTGCTCGAACAAAACTAATCAAAACGCACACACAGTTTCATTCATAAATGATTTTGCACAGTTTCATTCATAGATGATTGTTTATAGGAAACATTTGTCCATGATTTTGCACATACACAGTGATTCGAGTTCCATGGTTTTGGGTATTGGTTTGCACACACACAATGAAGGTGGAGTGGGCTGAGTTTAGAAATTGGTCGGAACCTGGTGGTGAATGACCGGAATTGGTGGAGGAGGTGGTGCGGATAACCGGAATCTGAAAAGATTATAAAATTTGTTTAAAAATAAATGTAAACTCAAGAACAAATTCAAAGAGGAAGAACGCAAGGGTGTTTGGGTAAATTAACTCAAAAAGTAAGCGATATTGTTCAAAATTTAAAAGTACTTTAGCGATTCCAGTAATGGATAAAGTTGATTGCGTATCTCGTTCTTTCTCATAAAAAGAGAATTTATCCAATATTTTAAGCAATTCAAGATACTTGTTTGTAACATGATACTTTTTATTTTAAAGTTTTCAAAGGAACTTTTTATTTTATTTTATCATAATACGTTCGTGATACACCAAGTATGACTGCAACGTATGGTTACATAATTAGCGATCGATACACAAGATTTGATCATTGTTTAAAATAAAATTTACGACCCATTATGGTGACACTTTTTTATGTCTAAAATGATGGTTTTGCTGGATATTGCAGGCATTGGGCATAAACTAACTTACCAAGAGGACCTTTGGTCTACACTTTAATATTTACATATTATATTGGTATGTTTATGTGTACTGTTTTTGTTTGACAAGGTTGTTAGCTGAGGTTTGGTCCAATATACAATGAACCTTAGCCTTATGTACTCATGTTTGTTCTTTATTAATATTCATGTTACCAAGTAGTTTATGTTTTATGTATCTTCAGATTGTAATAAACGAGGTGGAAACCCCCCGCCGCATTGCGGCGGAGTTTTTGGATGTTCTTTTTTTTTCATTCCAGATTTTTGTGTAGCAAACAAAAATCAGAAACAAACAACACCTTTGCAGCAAACCTTATTGAAACCATAATTTTTTTTAGTAGTTGACAAAACATGAATACGCAATACGAATATAAAGCATACAATGACAGATAGTTTTATGTTACCCCAAACGCACCTATCTCAAGACCCATTTTGTTCTAGCATATCTCTTATACAAAACACTATTAACGTGGTCAAGATATTTAATGTAGTCAATTACTTAACTGTTCAATAAATACAATTAATGCAGTTATTAAAACGCCCCTTACATAAAAAAATACAAATTATCAAGCATATTGTACAACCAAATTAAAAACAATTCCTACATTAAATGTCAGTATCTCACTAATACAAATAATAAAGAACATTATACAAATATTCAAGCCCGAACGGGCACGAAGACAAACGGGCTCGAGCCTGAACGGGCCCGAAGAAAAACGGGCTCAAGCCCGAACGGGCACGGGCCAAACGGGCTCAAACCTGAACAGTTACGGTAATTCTTGATATCCGTAAATTTATTGTCAAAAAAACATAATTAACTCAAATACATAATTCACTGAAATTTTTTATTTTAGAGTACCCGCCGCCGCAACGCGCGGGTACCCTGCTAGTTAAATATAATAGGAACACATGGTAGGCATTTTTTTTTAATTCCCCGACCATGGGAACGGACAATTAAATAATACCCACCGACAACGCTCTTTAAGTTATATAGATAATAGCCACGGACACACTCTTTAGTGTTAATCTAATAAGGAGGCTGATGACGTACCCTCCAATCAGGTCGAAGGACGCCCCTTCGACCTCAGTTGAATTTGCATTACGAAGACCCAAGTCTTTCTTCATAAGTCATTGGTGGCATAAAATCATTCATCATTGACATGGTTACCAGTTGGGAATTCGCCAGCCGAAGGCCTCTGCCCTTCGGAGTCTTCTCTTGAAGGCACCAAAACAAAGGAGAATATTTACTTGGTCTTCCCCCAGGTTCCCAATATCTCCTTGGCTTCCCCGCCAAGACAGAGAGAGTGGGGATGAAGCCCTAGCGGTTACCACAAATCATAGGACGCCCCCATGATCTCCGAAACGTGTGCTAACACTCTCCAAGCTTATTTCTTCACCTATAAATAGGTTTGACAAGTTATTTCAATGGTATGTTCACTCAACACAATATTTCACATACTCTACATTACTTCACGAAATGGGTGGAAGCCTCCTTATTTCTTCACTTATTTCTTCACGAAATGGTATGTTCACGAAATTATTGGTCGTAGCCATCGATTACTTCACGAAATGGGTGGAAGCCACTCCCTTAGCATCAATTACGGGGAGGCACAAGGAAAAGTTCGTGTGGGAACACATCATCTGCCGGTTCGAAGTACCCCATATCATCATCTCAGATAATGGGAAACAGTTTGCCGAAGGAGTGTTTCTCGTATTTTGCAGAGGCCTGAACATAAAGAAATCTTTCACACCCGTTTACCATCCTCAAGGTAACGGACAAGTGGAGGTTACTAACAGGGACATCATCCAAGGCATAGAACTAAGGTTGGGATACAACCACCATGGTTGGGTAGATGAGTTACCTCAAGTACTCGGGGCTCATAGAACACACACAAAGTCAAGTCATAGGGAGACACCTTTTAGCTTGACATATGGCACAGAAGCTGTCACACCTTCGGAAGTAAGTGTCAAAACAGAAAGGGTCATGAACTTCGAAGCAGCAGACAACGAAGAAAGACTCCGCAACAACCTAGACTTACTCAAAGAAAAAAGGAAATAGCCTCGATCAGGGAGGCTATCCATAAACAAAAGATTGAAAAGTACTACAACAGCAGGGTTCGACCTTCGACATTCAAGCTAGGAGAATACGTCCTCCTACTCAACAGCGCAAGTAAAGCTGAGTACCAGGGTAACCTACGTAGTTACGGAAGCATACGGCAACGGAGCCTACAAGCTGGAAACCCTTGATGGAGACGCTATTGATAGGACTTGGAATGACACTACCCTTCGTAAGTTTTACATATGAAACTTACAATGTCTAAGGACATTTTTAATTTGCTTTGAATCAATGTATCTGCATTCTTCTCACTTGGGGAAAGAAGCATTAATGGTAGGCGTCTAGTATTCATTTCTTAAAATGATGTAATCCTCCCTACCCACTTAATGATATAACACATTTCCCTCAAATCTCTTGTTTCGTTCAATACAACAAAGATTTGTCCACCAAGTCTTTTTTATAAGTTTCAATGTCAAAGGGATGTACAAAGACTAAAAATACGTCTTGCTCATATGCTTAACATCCACCTCAACTTCACATTAACTTTCCTACGTGGTCTTAAGGTATTCCAAGCCTTTCGCTACCCAAAGGATTAAGATAGAGTGGGTCGCAACCCTCTGTCAGCAATTAAATTATACGATTGCTATATTTTCGGTGAAGTAATTACACACAATGAGGCTATGCATCTACCATATGCCTTAGGTTGTAAAAATTTTACGTGCAAATGAAACGTAAAGAGAAGAATCAAAGATAGCAAAATACAGGCCCTAGTGGCCTTGATGTAGACATTCATTTACGACTAGCTCAACTAGTCCAACAGGTCGTAGCCTTATCGATCAAACAAGCAACATATTGTCTTAGGCCAAGGCCTTTACCACATACATAAAATGTAAATTGTTTCATCAGGCATATAGCCTGGAAAGAGACACAGACATATGGTTTGAAACAGGGTACATACCACCCTGAGGGATCAAATTACTACCACACGGTAGCCTTCATCAAACTTTGGAGTGGGTTGGATCAGCAGAACCTGGGGATGGAACCTTGGGAGATGGTGTCCTCTTTGAAGGAGAGGTAGGCTGGACTTTACTTGTCTTCTTGGCTAACAGGTCCTCAATAGTGGCCGCTGGGTCCTTCGTCGCTTCAGCAAAGAAGGGGAACTCTGCAGTGGATAAGGCATTGCCTGCATCATCATATTCCTGCCCATGGGTTACTCAATAGTATGGAACATTTGCAAGCTTCACTGGTTCCCCTGTCTCGGCCACCTCCTCCAAAGTGGTACACTTGCCATGAAATATGGCTCCATTCACCAATTTACCAATTATGATGCCCATATCATCACTATGGTACAGCTCCATGGCGATGTAGGGGATGACCTTGGTCACCAAATCAACCATATCCTTCTTGTGCATTTTCAAACGAAGGTCTAATGCATCCACTTTCTCCCTAAGCTTGATCTCCTGGTCAACTAGCTTTGCCCTTTCTTCTTCAAGGCCTCCACACTTGGATGTCAGAATGGAAATTTGTTCTTTGTAGCCTATAACCTTCGCGCCTTCGAGAAATAGCCTGCTACACTCAGCTTGGCGTGCAGTGAACTGGCCCTTGAGCTTTTCCACATCTGCTCTGAGATCTTGAACCAAGGGATTTTTGTCGAAGTCCTCCATAGCTTCTTCACACTTTGCCTGTAGGTCTGCATACTTCTTGTCCATAGCCTTCTCCTTGGCAAGCATGACGTCCATCTCTTCCCTAGCCTTGGTGACAGCACGAAGAAGCTCCCTTGTCCTGGTGTTGAGCTGATTATCCAACATGCACTGTCTAACATAGGTCTTGTCATGAAGATCACATAGCCTTTCTATCGACATGTTGTCCATCACCCCCTTCCAACTGGATGGAGTCACACGCTCAACAAGTAAATGACCAGCTAGGGGGGATGGAAGCTCCTTCGTATCAGGGAGTCCTGCAGCATAAATAAACATGTTAGTATGTTATTATTTGCATCTAATTCTTTGTAACAGGGAAGAAACCTTACCATGAATATCATCTTTATTGGGCCCTTCGATGGCTAGAAACACCACAACCTTACCCTGGGCACTCTTCTATCGGGTAGTTCGAGATGGAGGAGTGGGCAAGCTAAGCTTCCTCTTTGATGCAGACTTAGCAGCCTTCGCGCTTGTACCCTTCCTGCTTCGGACTCTCTCCCCAATGCTGGAGGGTCCTACGATAGCTAACTGCTCCTCTGAGGCAGGATCATCTGAGTCTGCCACATTCTCAACTAGCTGGTCTTCGACATCCAGAGGCTCTTTTTCTTTCGCAGGAAGAACAGATGACACAGGCTCGATAGGTTGAGCATCAACATCATTATTGTTCACAGACACCGAAGGGGAGCCCACACCATAACTAGCCTCTTGGGGATCCTTCGGGATAAAGCTGACTTCCTTTGCACCACCAGCAACAACGAAATTCCTGAAAGACATTTCTACAAAAAGGAAGAAAAAAGATAAATATCAGAAAGATAAGTTCCTATATCTTATTTTTATTAAAAATTTACATACTTTCTCCACAACAAAAAATATCAGGATGTAACGGAGATCCCTCCGAGCTTTCAGCAAGACCAGCCATAAACAGTATTGGCTCAAGGAATGTTTGACAATCAGCTGGATGACGAGCTAGACGCTGGTACATGGGATTCCTCCTCACAGTATAAGGCAAGGGATCATTAAACCTCTTTTCATCATATTGAAACTCTGGTTTTAGCAAAGCAGGATATTATGGAGGAACAATGGTATTTTGGATGTAAAAGAACATTCCTTTCCAATTTTTGATATTCGTAAAAGGCCTATCAATAAGAATGGGCACATCCTGTTCACCCCTTTTTGCCAATGTTAACCAGTCTCCTCCAGGGTACAAATTCAAAAGCCCTCAAAGCACGGTCAATGACGGTTCATACCCATAGGCTTTACACATTACAATGTATGTTGTGACCTTGGCTAGGCCAAAAGGGTTAAACCTAGATATGTGTACTTCGTAGTACCGAAGGAGTTCTAAAATCAGAGGATGCAATGGTATCCTAAGGTTAGAAGTGGTGAATGCATGGGTTTATAAGCCTACATAGTTCTTTATGGCATAAAAAATACCTTGATTTTTGCTGGGTAACATGATTTTGTATTCTTTGGGAATAGGATAATCAGTAAGGAAAGCTTTAAGCTCTTCCCTAGTCAAGGTGAAAACTTGTTGCTTGATGACAAACTTCTGATTGGAAGCCATGGAACTTCTAAGCAACAATAAAGTATTGAAAACGTAGAAATATAAAGGAATGCTTTACTTGTTTGCTCGAAAGATCGCTCGGAGGACAGATTAATAGGTGTAAAATTTGGGCGTGGGATAAATATGAGTTAGGGTTTTCCTATTTTTGATTTTATATACCCTCTCACATGTTGATATGCTAGCCCTACACATGTCCTAAAATATCACCTAACCTCCGGATTTCAAATCCCTTTTAAATTTTGAAGAGACTTTTTGATTTTACCGAGATATGGGTGGTTAGGATAAGTACATGCATTAATTACAGGTCAACATTTACTTGACTTTTCATCTTTGTTCAATTTTGTGACGGAGGGGAGGTTTCGTATTTTTTTTGAGTTGTAAGCAATATTTCTAGTTCGTACATATCACTTTCGACTGGGGGCTTGATGACGTACCCTCCGATCAGGTCGAAGGACACCCCTTCGACCTCAGTGGAATTTGCATTACGAAGACCCGAGTCTTTCTTCATAAGTCATTGGTAGCGTAAAATCATTCATCATTGACATGGTTACCAGTTGGGAATTCGCCAGCCGAAGGCCTATGCCCTTCGGAGTCTTTTCTTGAAGGCACCAAGACAAAGGAGAATATTGACTTGGTCTTCCCCCACATTCCCACTATCTCCTTAGTGTTGGGAATTATATGTTTGAGTTGATAAAGACAAAAAGAATGAAACAAGAGGGACTTAATATGATAAGAAGGAAACCTACAAAAAGATGGAAGAACTTGCTTGCAAAAGAAGTTTTATTTATTAGTCCTTAGTAGAGATTTGTAAACCCTAATCCTCTAGTATATAAAGAGGACATGGGGTGTAGGTTTTAATTAAGTCTTCCATAATGTAGTCGACTAAAAGGTGTGTGTTTAGCCTAGACGTTAGGGAAGAACGTCTAGGGTTTTAGATTAGTTCCTAGGCGTATGGTTCATTGTAAACGCCTAGGTTATTAGTTTAGTTAGTAGACTTGCTTCTATAAACGTCTAATATTAGTTAGTGTTAGTGAATGAAAACCTTGTTCAATAACAAAGTATTGTTTTGATTATTCCGCTGCGTATTATGTTTATTATCTTTGTTATTGATCCCTAGCTGAGCTTATAAACGATCTTATCAATTCGTATCAGAGCTTGTGTGGAAACTCTGACTAGGAAGAAACCCTACTTCAACAATTTTCAAGATGTCGACTGAAGCTGTTCCACCACCCTCAATCACCTCACTCAGAATTCCAATAATCAAGAAGGGAGAATATGATCTCTGGTGCATGAAGATGAGGCAGTATATTGCCATTACAGACCATGCTTTATGGAATGTAATTGTGAATGGGAATGAAGTAGTTTCAGATCCCATTGTTGTTCCTGGACAACCTACAGCACCAAAGGCAGTCTTACCACAAGCAACTATAAGGAATCAAGAGAAGGCTCTAAACATTCTCTTGTCTGCCATTCCAGATGGACATCTTCTCAAGTTTCATGATGCTAAAGATGCCAAGCAGCTCTGGGCTGCTCTCAAGACCAGATTTGGATGGAATGAAGCCTCTAAGAAGATGCACAGAAACTTGCTGAAACAACAGTTTGAAACATTCACAGTAAGAGAAAGAGAGAGTCTTGATGCTGCATATGATAGGTTTCAGAATCTCCTCAACATGTTGGAATTATATAAGGCTCAAGTATCAGTTGAGGATGCTAATTTGAAGTTTCTAAGGAGTTTGCCATCTTCATGGCATGTGATTGCTACTATGATCAGAGGACAACAAGGATTGGATGTTATGGACTTTGATGATCTCTATCATCAACTGAAGGTGTATGAACATGAGATGAGTGGTCAACCCAATTCCAAATCTCATAGTATTGCTTCTCCTCAAAGTACTGTTTCTCAAAGTACTGCTGTTTACAATCCCCCATCATATGCTCAGCAGGCCCCACCATCTACCACTTTGAACTCAGATGAAGTTGTGTGCTCCTTCTTTGCACAACAAGCAAGCTTACCTGTCACTTATGAAGAGGATCTGGCACAGATTGAAGAGGATGCACTTGAAGAAATTGATATCAGGTGGCAAGTTGCTTTGATCACTGCAAGGATCAAAAAGTACATGAAGAAGACAGGCAAAAGTATTGATTTCAAACCAAAACAAGGAATAACTTTTGACAAATCTAAAATTGAATGTTTCAATTGTCAAAAGACTGGTCACTTTGCAAGGGAGTGCAGGTTTGCTAAGTATCAAGCAAACAGAACATCTGAGAAGCCTAAACTTGAGCTCAAGGAAATTCCAATAACTGAAACAAAGGCTTTGGTTGCTCAAGAGAAGTTATCAGAAGTTGACTGGAGTGAAGAGTTTGATGATGAACCGGTGACTTACTGTATGGTAGCAGTGGAAGATGCAGTTGAAGACACTGTGGAAGCATTGGACTGGAGCACTGCTTTTGATGAAGAATCTGAACATGCTGCTTTGGAATCTGATGATGGCTTTGGAGGATTTGATTGGAGCAAAGAAAGTGAAGATGATCCTGTTCTTCTTGCTATGGTGGCTACTTCACCAACTCAGTCTCCTATCTCTGAGGTATGCTCAAACTGTTATGAGTTTTATCAAAAATTACTTAACAATTATGTGATTGAAAGAGATAATTGTATTAGGGCTAGGTCTGAGGTAGCAGGTTATCAAATCACTTTAGAGTCTATAGAAGCTAAAATCATAACACATGAAAATAATGAGATGGCTTGGGCTGAAAAGTATGAACAACAGGATTACCAGTTAAAACTCAGTGAATGGAAACTAAACTGTAAAATTGCTGAAATTGAGAAATTAACTAAGGAAAGAGATGATTTGTTAGCTAAGTTTGCTGCTTGGGGAGAGTCTGGCTTGTCCCATGTTGCTTATGTTGAAAAACAGAGAAGGGCTTACATTAGAACAGGCTTAGGATTTGGAATGGACTTTAGTAAGATAGATGAAAACCAATCTAGTGATCAGGATGATGGTGTTTTTGAAGACATAACCACTAGTGATGATGAGCTCATTAACTATTTAGATTCATCTAGTAATGAGGGCTCAGTAAGTGAACCACCTCCTGAATATAAGAAAGACAATGGTTATCATGCTGTTCCTCATCCCATTATTCATCACCCCTCTAGGCCTGATGTTTCTCGTTATGGTGTTGACAGTCTAGAGTTTAGGAAGAAACTTGTTGCTCAATCTAGGACTGAGAAACCCAAAGAAACTGTTGAAAACAATGTTCAAAATCCAGCAGTACCTTTAAACCAAAGTACTGCTCAACAAGCAGTACCTTCTGCAAAAACTTTTCAAAACAGTACTGCTAAACCTTTTTGGGATAATTTTGGTCAAAACAGATTTTATCAGTCATCAAGAAGGCAAAATAATTTTGGGCATAGACATAGAAGAAATCACTTTGGTCATATGGGTCAAAAACTGTGTTTTGTGTGTTATAGTCCTACTCACTTAATCAAAGATTGTGACAAACACTCAGAATATCTAAGCAAGTTTCCAAGGAATAAGTCTAACAATCAGAGACCTAGAGAGCACAAACCAGTTTAGACTAATTCTAATAGGGTTAATCACAGAAACTTCACACCAGATCATAGATACCCACATCAGAGAAGACCTTCAGTATCTCACAGTACTTTCCAAAGTACTGCTCAGAGACAAGGTACTGAAAACCATACTTGGGATAGAAATTCTAGGAGATCTCACTATCAACCTAGAAGGTATCACATTTCATATAGGGGATCTAGATCACAGGAACCACCTATTAAAACTGAATGGGTTAAAAGGGACAGTACTGCTGAGAGACATACAGTACGTTCAACTAAAAGTGAATCAGATGTTTTTGTGACAAAAGAAAATGCTAAAAATCTGGTGAAAGAGATTTATGTTGAAAAACCAGAGAGTTTTGAAAATCCACATGCTAAAAATCAAAAGATAATTTTGGATCATCATTTGAAAGATAGTGGGAATTACATACTCAAAGAATTTGAGTTTGTAACTTCTCAAGGGGAACACAAGTCAGTAATGGCTTGGGTTCCTAAAAGTTTCTAACTCTTTTCATTGTGTGCAGGGCAACCAAGAAGAGGAGCTTAAAGATCATCTTATTGTGGATAGTGGTTGCTCTGGAAGTATGACAGGCGATAAAGAGATCCTGTCTGATTTTAGAACTATTAGTGGAGGAAAAGTTGCATTTGGGAATGATCCCAATGGAGGAAGGATTACTGGGAAAGGAACAATTAAAGCTGGAAGAATCGATTTTGAGAATGTCAGATATGTGAAGGAGCTAAAGTTCAACTTGTTGTCAGTCTCTCAAATTTGTGATAAAAAGCATCCTGTGTTATTCACTGACACAGAATGTCTCATTCTTTCTTCTGACTTCAGACCTGTTGATGATGACTTGGTAGTACTTAGAGTACCAAGGACAAATGATGTGTATAGTTTAGACATGAAGAGTCTACATTCTTATGGAAGAGCCACATGCTTGGTGGCTAAAGCAACATCTGAAGAAGCACATCAATGGCATAGAAGATTGGGCCATGTGAATTTTAAGAACATCAACAAATTGGTCAAAGGAAATTTAGTTAGAGGTTTACCTTCAAAGACTTACAAGAATGATCAATCCTGTCTGGCATGCAAGAAGGGTAAACAACACAAAGCTTCCTGTAAGAAGCTTGATGAAAGAACTATTAGAGAACCATTGGAGCTGTTACATATGGATTTATTTGGACCTGTCTCTATGGCAAGTTTAAATAAGAAGAAGTACTGTTTGGTTATTACTGATGATTGTAGTAGATTCAGTTGGGTTTTCTTTTTGGGCTTTAAAGATGATACTTTTGATGCTATTCATACTCTAATTATAGCACTTGAAAACCAATTAAGACTCAAGGTTAGAGGTATTAGATGTGACAATGGAACTGAATTCAAGAACAAGTCTATGGTTGACTTTTGTGCAAATAAAGGCATAAAAAAGGAGTTTAGTATTGCTAGAACACCACAGCAGAATGGTGTTGCAGAGAGGAAGAATAGGACCTTAATTGAAGCAGCAAGGACCATGTTAGCAGATTCCCATCTCCCTATTCAATTATGGGCGAGAAGCAGTTTTAATGAAGATCTGGTATTAATTATATTCGTGGGATTAACTATGGTCAAGGTCCGAGGTATATCGTTTTTAATTATTTGGTTGATTACTGTTGACGGGATCTTTATTACTAACGTCACATATACCGATTTGTCATTGATATCTTATAAGAAACAATTATTTTATTCGATCAATTAGTCTTTGATTGGTCAGCGCTTACAAAGATCATGTGATGGGTCGTTTTGTTTGTGTTCGATTTACTGTGATATCACATTTAATTCTGGTTCCTTACCTATTAATCGATCTTTACCTCATTCAATGTGGACGAGAATATTGATGAAGATATATTGGTTCATGGGATGTTGACTTCATGTGATATTAAATCTACGCATGGGAATGTTTGTTATAATCACGTCACTATCACTTTATTGCACTATTGCCCAAGGAAAGTTTACTTGAATTATTATTTGCGATGGGGTACAAGATTTTACATTACCTCGTATTATTTTATCCGACGTGCATCTATTGGTTCATGTACAAGTGGGTTTTAATTTGATGAAGTGAGGTCTATGAAGGTTATGGTGGACGTCTCATCTGATTGGTTCATAAGGTCGGTGCTAATTAAATACTTGTGTTGGCTGTTGACTTTGGACCGATGGGTAAAGTACTGGTTTCTTATTGATATTAATTAATCAATATACACATGATGGTTGGCGCACATGGTACTATGATCATGTGGGATATAGCTTTTAATTGGCTTTGGGATCACGAGGGATCCACACAGCACATGAGCTCTTATTTTAATATTGGTTTAAACGTGCTGCTGCATAAGTTTTCCGAAAGTACTGCTTCTTCTTATGAAAGTACTGGTAATTTGTTAAAGTATTGCTGCTGCTGCATGATTTTTTAAGTACTGATCATTGATTTTTAAAAGTACTGGTGATCAGACGAGATGGAATTTTCAAGGTACTGCAGGTTTAAAAGTATTGTTCGCTCATATTTGTTATGAAAGTACTGCAGATTTTAAACGAAAGTACTGCTGAAGTTATTTGAAAGTACTGCTTCGTTTTTCAAAGTACTGTTTATGAAAGTACTGCTCCTTTCCAAAGTACTGCTCATGGTTTATTACGAGAAGATTTTTGATTTAAGGGGAAGTCGAGCATATTGTTTTGGTTTTTTGGACGACACACATAGAGGTTATTGTTCACACACACAGGAAGAAGTTTTTGTTCTTAAAAGGATTTAAAAAGGCTCGTTATGGAGATTTATTGAAGAATTGATTACGAAGAGGATTATTTATCACTTATTTGAAGGTGAAGTGGAATTGCTTGATTTGTGTTCTTATCATCTAGCTTGTTGAATCTAGCAATGTGTGATTTTTCTTATGATGCTCTATGCACACATTGGCTATCACTTGAAGGAGTTACATTGTAGTGCTCAGTGTCTCATACTAGTTGAGGATTCTTTTTAAGGGATTGCGGTCTACTTATATTTTGTCCGTATAAGTATGGAGTTCCGTGGATAGTAAAAGATTTAAGACACAAGTTTGGGAAATTTTACTTCTTCATCAAGTTTGTTATATTTGGTGTTCTTCACAAAGTGATCATTACAAGGAGCTTACAGATTTTGAAGAATCAAGAAGATGGTTAACATATGGTTTTTAGGAGAAGATTATTGTTAAATGTTTAACCATCTACATGCATCACTCAAGGGGAAGTTTTTGATTTTTACTACTGTTGATCATTATTACTACTGCTAGTTGAAGTTTTCTACTGTTTTGGATCCATTTTTCTTATGATGCGTAATGGTGGGCGATTTTAAACATTAGATGGCTTAGATTGGAAGTATGATATTGGTTCGTGGTGGTCAAGATCATTATTTGCATACGTTCCCTATTTGGATAATAACAAAAAGGGGAAGAGATGTTTGAGTGGCGTGGCATGGATTAAGGGGAAGACAAAGGAAGACATACTTGTTTCATTCATGGTGAGATCCCTGATCTCAATTTCTCTACTTCGTCTAGGGAAGTTCGTTCAAGAATGGTTTTGTCATTATCAACTAGGGGAAGATTGTTGGGAATTATATGTTTGAGTTGATAAAGACAAAAAGAATGAAACAAGAGGGACTTAATATGATAAGAAGGAAACCTACAAAAAGATGGAAGAACTTGCTTGCAAAAGAAGTTTTATTTATTAGTCCTTAGTAGAGATTTGTAAACCCTAATCCTCTAGTATATAAAGAGGACATGGGGTGTAGGTTTTAATTAAGTCTTCCATAATGTAGTCGACTAAAAGGTGTGTGTTTAACCTAGACGTTAGGGAAGAACGTCTAGGGTTTTAGATTAGTTCCTAGGCGTATGGTTCATTGTAAACGCCTAGGTTATTAGTTTAGTTAGTAGACGTGCTTCTATAAACGTCTAATATTAGTTAGTGTTAGTGAATGAAAACCTTGTTCAATAACAAAGTATTGTTTTGATTATTCCGCTGCGTATTATGTTTATTATCTTTGTTATTGATCCCTAGCTGAGCTTATAAACGATCTTATCACTTAGCTTCCCCGCCAAGACAGAGAGAGTGGGGATGAAGCCCTAGCGGTTACCACAAATCATGGGACGCCCCCATGATTTCCGAAACGTGTGCTAACACTCTCCAAGCTTATTTACTGAATTAAAAGACCCGCCGCGCCGGGCTTTAAGATAAGATACATCTGTTCTTCACCTATAAATAAGTTGAACGAGTCATTTCAATGGTATGTTCACTCAACACAGTATTTCACATACTCTACATTACTTACAACACATATCATATACTTACTCTCACGCCGGAGGTGGTTCGCAGGGTCCAACCCCTGCGCAATCACTTAACGAAGTGTCTACTATTTCTTATTGTAGATTGGCTACAAGTTTGGCGCAAGCATATCACCCCTCATACCCTTCGATCACCATCGAAGGCCTGGTCATACGAATTATTGTACAATCTGAGGCTTTAGTTTGTTCTATAGAAAATTTGGTATGTTAATTATTTTTAGTTAAAGGTAAACTCATATAATATGTATAGGGTTATTATACAAAAAAGTCACTAAAGTTTGTGAGAAATTTGTCCTAACTCACTAAATTTTAAAAGTTGTCATTTAGGTTACTCAACGTTAAATATCAAACATGTCTATAATTTCAGCGATTTTTACGTTAATTTTTTATATATGTTAAGTAACAAAAATGTCATGTCTTTACAAGTTCAGTAACCTGGATGACAACTTTCATAAGTTCAGTAACGTGGTTGACAACTTTCATAAGTTGAGTAACCTAAATGACAACATTTAAACTTTAGTGACTTAGGACAAATTTCCCGCAAACTTTAGTGACTTTTTTGTATAATAACCCGATATGTATAATCTCACATAAATATAAAACCCCACTTTTGGTAAGAGGGGAGTATGGATTTAGTGAGAAAAATTATTTAAATGAGAAGAGTGAGAAAGAATTGTAGCCACATATTTCAAATAAGAAAAAAGAAATAATAAAGAGATGCATCTATTTTTATGGATGCATCTAATATTTGTGATTGTGATTTCTTCTCATTCTTCTCATTTTAATTATATTTCTTATTTGATCCTACCTGAGAGACATAATCATATCACAAATGATGTTAGATCAAAGACTTCTCGGTTGGCCACACTTGCTAATCTTGGTTATCTCATGAATCGCATTTTCTAGTTAAACAAAATTAGCCCAATATTATACATTTGTAAAGAAGGTTCAGACAGGCCAAAGCTTTCAGCAAAAGAGCCCAATGATCTACTTTTTGCTTTTGAACTTATTGATTATTTATTTTTTTCTAACTTAAACTTAGGATTTGAAGAATCTAAAATATAGTTCATCATATAACAACTCTTTATTTAGACTAGCATTCAACAATTATATCATGTTTTTCTTTTATCACATATATAGAGGAGAAACATAATATTTACTTCAAATTTTACAAACATAAAGTCTGATGCAAATGTTTTTTCTTCTCATCGTAGTAAACACATGTAAATATGTAATAGAAGCTAATAGGTGTTGTTATTCTCATCATAAATCATACGGATATTATTTTGCAAGCCACAAATAATAATGTTACAATTAAAACTGTCGAAACGCTAGAAACAAAGTACAAACAACAATAAAAATCTTAACTGATACAAGGATTGACAATTCTTACCAAAATTTGAAAAGTAGTATAAAATTTAAATGGTAGCCCATTATCAAGATTGTTGAGAAGAATCCAATCGGAAAACCAATCCATGTTCCTTCCCAAAAAATCCATGATAGATCCTCCTCTTCCTCGTCTCTTTCTTCTGATAATGTTATATCCTCAGGACATGTGATATTAATTTGCATACCACATAATCTGCTATTGTTTTGAAAATACCTCAACTCATTCATAGTGTCCATTTGCCCACCACGAGGAATTTTACCCGTCAACACGTTGTTGCTCACATCTAGAATTCCGAGTTCGTGAAGCTGCACTAGTGAGTGAGGGATCGAACCTGATATTTCATTGTGCGAAACATCCAAGCTTTCTATTCTCTCTAGATTGCCCAACGACAATGGAATATGCCCTGAAATCCTGTTGTGTGATATGTTGAGTTGTTTTAGGGCTTTGAGATTTCCTAAAGATGCTGGTATTTCACCAGAAATGTTGTTGTCCGACAAGTCCAACAAAACAAAAAAACGGGAGTTACCTAGGCGTTGAGAAGATTTTTTCCAATTCACAATCAAGTCTTCAACTCCATCCCCAGATTCAGAATATGATGATGCTGACATATTCAGAGTTCTAATCATTCTTGGAAGGTTCGCCATCTGTTGTGGAATACTTCCAGTTAGGTTGTTCCTGGAGACATCAAAAATTCGAAGGGAAGTGCACATGGAAATATTGGTCGGGATAAATCCGATGAGGGAAGTGTTTCTTAGGACAAGTATTTCAAGAGAAGTAGGGAATTGAGGGAGAATATCTTGTAAATTTTCTGTAATAATGCTATTACGAAGATCAAGAACTCTAAGGTTGACTAATTTAGTCAAATTAAAAGGCAGACTACCAGAAAACTTATTCCCGCCCAAATAAAGAATTTTGGTTCCTTTAGGAAAATTCGTCGGGATCTTACCAGAGAAATCATTGTTAGACAAATCCAGGGAAAAATCAACTTCAGCTCTGAAAATAGGTAAGCTATCACCAGAGAATCTATTTCGGGACAAGTCGAGTACTGATAATTCCTTTAAATTGGAGATGGATTTTGGGATTAGTCCTGAAAAATGATTTTCCGAAACTGCAAGATAACGGATACTTGTGGCGTTACCTATGCTTTCTGGCAACTCCCCTGAAAAATTGTTCCGGGACAAATCAAGACTCTGTAACCGATTAGATATAAATAGGTGAGGCGGGATTGATCCGATGAGGTTGTTATCTGAAAGAATTATATAACGAATGTTGTTCATCTCCGCCAGCCAAGGTGGGAATCTTCCCTCCAATTTATTCCCGCTCAAAACAAGATCATACAACTCTTTCTGTGAAGAAATCCATTCAGGAATTTGGCCTGAAATTCCACAAGAAGTCATTGAGATCACTTGAAGACTACATCTTGGATCAACCTTAGTTGTGTTATTCCATATCAAGTTGCTTCCCTTTCCACCAATGGACAATACTTCTAGAGGTCTGATTTTGAATAACCAAGTTGGGATCTCTCCGGCGAGCATGTTGTGGTCGAGTAGAACGGTTTCTAACTTGCTCAAGTTTTGCATCGATGATGGTATCGGGCCTGTTAACTGGTTCTTACTCAGGCCCAGAAAAATCAAGTTGGTTAGTCTTCCTATAAAGGTTGGAATTTCCAATGATAAAGAATTTTTAAACAAACCCAGTAAATATAATTTCGTGAGGTTTGCAATCGATGATGGTATCGGGCCTGTTAACTGGTTACTCCCCAGGTTCAGAATAGCCAAGTTGGTTAATCTTCCTATAAAGGTTGGAATTTCCAATGATAAAGAATTTTGAGACAAATCCAGTGATTCTAATTTCGTGAGGTTTGCAATTGATGATGGAATTCCACCGGAGAAACAATTATTTTGTAATGAAAAAACCCACAACTTTGTTAAATTTCCAATCTCTTCCGGGATGTTTCCCCGAAGAAAATTATTACCCAATGACAGTGATTCAAGATTTTGAAGCTTACCAATTTCAGGGCTCAAAGATCCCCCGAGATTATTGTAACTAAGATAAAGATCTCGAATCGATTCGAGTTTGAAAAGTTGAGCAGGAATCGGACCCTGGAAACGATTATAACTTAACCTCAATGTAGTCAATTTTCTAAAAGAACCCAGTTCAGGTCCTAGTTTTTCCTCGAGAAAATTGTGACTCATGTCCAAGTAACGTAAATTTGTTAACTGGAAAAGTTGGCTAGGGATGGAGCCATTGAAGTTGTTCCAACTCATGTCAAGATGAAGCAGTTTGGTGAGATTACCAAACCCATCTCTTGGGATCTCGCGTTCCAAATGATTCCACGAGATATCAAGCAGTTCGAGTGACCGGATACGAAAAATTGGTCTCAAGATTTCAGAAGATATCGAAACTGGATCGGAATCTCCAGGAGGAATGGCTACCAAAGATAGTTGAAGCTCGGTAACACTTCCGGTTCTGGAGCAATTAACACGCTTCCAAGAACAACAATCAGAAGCCGGATCCCATGAGTCTAGGTCTACATATTGAGTGGACTTGTAAATGGCGGTGAGGGAGGATTTGAAGTGTAGTAGTGCTTGCTTTTGATGAATGGGACAAGAGAATGATGGGATTATAATGGAAGTGAGTATTAACAAGATGGATAACATTAACTTTAACATTGGTGTGATTGGCTGATTGCAATGATGGATTTTGGTTGTTCTATATTTTTTATTCATTTGTACTAGTAATTGGTGGTTATTATATAGGGAAAGAAAACGCGGCGCTGAATTTTCTTTTCTTTCAAATATGTACAAGTTACCAAAAACATGATTGTGGTAGTTGAAAATGGATTTCTGCAAGCTTACAGAGTTCATGCATTAAAATTTCTAACTACAAATATTAGTTGTAGTTACTGGAATAAAGTTTATAATATTATGATAATTAAGGTTTTATACTGTATGATATCAATCCATATATCATAATAAACTTTACCATAACATTTTTTTATTGTAACCCTACTTTTTATTTAATAACATATGACTCTTATTATATTTAAAAAAGGTTTTGGTCATTAAATAACAATAAACTTTTTCAAATGTACCGATTTGATTTATGAATTGTGAAAAAAATTATGTAAATGTAATAAACTTTCATAAAGTGTTCTAATCTACACATTTTGATAATATTTCATACCTGAAAGTCTGACATGTGACATTATTTATAATGTGACATGTCATCAAAATGTGCCGATTGTAATACTTTATGAAAAATTCGTTACATTTACATTTTTTTTTAAATTCACGAAACAAATTGATGCATTTAAATTGTTATTTAATAACCACATCCATTTAAAAAAAAAATTGTTATCTTTATATTTAATTCTAACAATTACAAGTATCTTTCTTTCTCTTACATCACAAGTACCCTACATTTTAGTTTGATTTCTATATAAAACTCTTAACCATTTAAACACTGATAAGATCTGTTATAAAACTAAAAATAGCTTTTTGTTTCCAAACTAAATTTATTTCGACTTTGAGTACGTTATATTTGTTACACTTTTTTTGTTTCAATAATATCTAGGTGGTCCAGGTTTACATCGACTTTTATACAAGTGTTGTGGATGAATTGGAAAAATATTCGACAAAAAGACGTGTTTTGCTTGATTTTATGGAAAATAAGGTCGTTTTAAGTATTCGTCTACCTAAATGAAAGTAAATGAAACGTTTTTGGATGTTAGCCGTAGAACGAAAAAGAGTTATCATACATTATTTCTATACAATTTCCTTTCCTAAAATCTAAGGCACCTAATTGGTCTGGATAACATGGAAACAATGAACAAGCCGTAGGAAAAGGGAAATTGATCTACACCAAGTAGTTTGTACTTGAAGACAATACTATCTTTGTCTAAGTAACAAATATATCCACATGTGTTGCAGTCACGTTGGTGTTGGAATTAGATAACATGACAATCAATAAATAATCACAAAACCATCAAAGTATACATGTGGAAGCGTTTAGGATTTATTAACGAATAATTAATTATCATAAAAAGAATATGTGTACCTTACTTGATTCTAGCCGAACAAGAAACAAATCCACAAACTAGCAATGGAAGAATCCTAATTTTATTTAATTAGGATTATGTGAATTACCCCTTACCGTTTTGTAATTCAATCCAAGAATAATAATAATATTGTGTTATTACCACTTTCTTGTATACACATACTAAACTGAATTAAAGTAATGCTAGTTTTGATTATACAAATGAATTTGTTTTGGAAAAAGGTTTGGATCGATCCCCTTGAGGGTGTCGACCACTTTTGAGGACAAAAACACACACAAACAATTTAGGGTTTAGCTAATGAGCACAAGAGATGATTTACAAACACCCTAGGTTTTGTATATATACTCAAGCAAACTTGGTGAACAAGTTTGAGTCAAAGTTGGATTGGGTTTGGGTCCTCCCTTTGGCGGATCGGTTGTGGCATCCCAAAGGGATTCCGGAACCTTCCCAACTTTTGCAATTTAGTCCTTTTCCAAATACATTTAACGCCCGTTAGTCCATTACATTAATTACTTGACGTCCGTTAGTTATTTCGTTTAATCAATAAATAAATATAACTTTTATATTTAATTATTAACTTTAATTCTCATACGTATAGTGTGCAATCCCGTGGTCTCGAGTTCGATCCTAACTCACGTCTACTAATTTATATCCATAAAACTAACAGCTCCCACTTGGATATATCTTAATAGAGTGATCACATCGGTTAGCGTCTAGCAACGCTTCGATGCCTCTAGTACAACTCCAGTAAGGCTCCTGGAAAACCTTTTAATGATATCTCATTATTATTATCCTTTTGTTTCTAATACCATGTTAAATAAAGATATGGAATTAAGTCATTCTTTATAAAACTATTTTGTTTCTCGTTGTAAGTGATTGACCAAGATTACCAAATCTTCTAAACATATTTAGGGGAGATTTTGGGTGCGGCCGCACAAACATCATGTCAACCCTACGAGGGGCCCAACAGTATTAAACTCCAAATAAATTTGAAGGAACAAATTCTATCTTAACTACAAGAATAACCCACAAACTTTGTAACACTTCTGGAAACAACCCTTATGACTACCAGTTACGTTTAGCGTTAAGTTGCTCCACAAAAATGCACTACATTCATGACACTTATCTAGTATCTCAAGTCTGAGGATAACTATTCATAATTTACTTATAACAATATCCACAAAGTAAATTATGTAGTTGGGATAAGTCCTATATTCAATTCATTGAATATCATCCAAAATTGGTATGCATTCTCATCAATATACTTTCAAGTATATTCTACCACATCTCTCAGATTTGTCTTAGTTTAATGATACTCCCATATCATTAATCGACAACGGACATTTAGAATAACTTAGTTACTCATGGATTAAACATGCAAATATAGGACAACAATATTATAAATGAAAATAAACATAATCCAAACTTTATTTCATCAAAATAATAAATGTTTTACAATATCCCTTATCCAAATAATAATCACAGTTATGCATGAAACTATTAGCTAAACGAAGTCCAATTCCATTGGCAAGTCCAATAAGCTTGTCTTTAGCTAAAGCCTTAGTGAAAGGATCAGCTAAGTTATCATCTGTGTGAACTTTCAATAGATTAATTTCACCTTCACGGACTTGTTCCCGAACATAGTGATACTTCCGTAGAAAATGCCTGGTGCCCTTCATGACTCCAGGTTCATTGGCAAATATGATTGCAGCAGAATTGTCACAATACATAACAATAGGTGATTCAATTGAAGGCATAACACCAAGCCCCGAAATGAATTTCCTAATCCAAACAGCCTCCATTGCAGCTTCCGAAGCAGCTATGTATTCAGCCTCTGTCGCAGACATATCAATCGTACTCTGCTTCTTGCTCTTCCAGTCAACTGCTCTTCCATTTATGACAAAGACATAACCCGTCTGAGACTTCATATCATCTTTATCACACTGCCAGGACGCATCACAGTAACCTGTAACACCAAGCTCTGTGTCTGGATTTCCACCATACACTAAAAACATAACTTTCGTATTCCTAAGATACTTTAGAATATGTTTAACAGCAGTCCAGTGAAGTTCACCCGGATTCTGTTGATATCGACTGGTCATGTTTTGAGCGAACGCCACATCTGGCCTTGTGCATCTCACAGCATACATAATAGATCCTACTGCCGAAGCATAAGGAACTTTCTGCATGCGTGCCACCTCACCAAGTGTTGGAACACACATATCGCTACATAAGCCATGCTTTACTTCCATCGGCAAATATCCTTTCTTGGAATTTTGCATATTGAATATCTTCAATATTTTATCAATGTAAGCGCTTTGACTTAAACCAATTAACCGCTTTGACCTATCTCGGTAGATCTTGATTCCCAGAATGTATGCAGCTTCTCCTAAATCCTTCATGGAAAAACACTTCCCAAGATATTCGTTAACACTTTGCAAACTTGGAATGTCTTTTCCCATAATTAATATGTCATCGACATAAAGAATTAGGAAAATTACATCACTCCCACTAACTTTGTGATATACACATGGCTCATCAAGATTTTGAATAAATCCATACCTTTTGATTTCTTCATCAAATCTCTTATTCCATTGCCTTGATGCTTGCTTCAATCCATAAATGGACCTTTGAAGTTTGCATACACGGTTTGGAAATTGTGGATTCACGAACCCCTCAGGTTGCTTCATATAGATGTCTTCATCTAAGCGACCATTCAAGAAGGCGGTTTTGACATCCATTTGCCATATCTCATAGTCATAGTATGCTGCTATAGCTATGAGAATTCTAATAGCTCTAATGTCTGCTACAGGAGAAAAGGTCTCCTCATAATCAATGCCATAAGTTTGAGTAAAACCTTGCGCAACTAGACGAGCTTTATAGACGTGTATATTGCCATCCATGTCAGTCTTAATTTTATAGAGCCACTTACTTCCAACCACATTGGCGTTTGGAGGTAAATCGACCTCTTCCCAGACTTCATTTTTTCTCATGGATTGCATTTCCCCATTCACTGCAACTTGCCATTTGTCCTTATCAGGACTTGCCATGGCAGCTTTATAACTAGTAGGCTCTCCAAGATCTCCTAACATAGTTTCCTCAACCTCTACGTTAAGACATAGACGTTCAGGTACATGCGTAGTCCTTACGGATCTACGAACGGAATCACTTCAACTTCTGGTGGAGGACCCAGACTATCAGGTTCTACCGGAAGTACTTCAGTGTTTTCAGAAGGTAATGCATCTTCTTGATCATCTTCCAGATCATAAACTCTCCCACTGAATTCTTGAGATACGAGATCTCTTTCAAGAAAATCTCCATACCTAGCAACAATTATTTTATTTTCAGTTGGATAGTAAAAATAGTAACCCATAGTTTCCTTAGGGTATCCTACGAAGATACACTTTACAAATCTTTGTTGGAGTTTATCTGCTGAGTCACGTCTAACATACGCCTTGCAACCCCAAACCTTTAAATAAGACAGGTTAGGAGCTTTATCATGCCATATTTCATATGATGTCTTATCAACCTTCTTTGTGGGAACCATATTTAGAATGCGAACAGCTGATTCCAAAGCATAATCCCAAAAGGATAAAGGTAGAGTGGTAAGATTAAACATAGATCATATCATGTCCAACAATGTACGATTTCTTCTCTTAGATACACCATTTTGTTGTGGAGTATATGGAGAAGTGAGATTCTGGACAATTCCATTCTCAGCTAAGTAATCTTTAAACTCTTGGCTTAGATACTCGCCTCCTCTATCGGATCGAAGAGCTTTAATCTTCTTTCCCAATTGCAGTTCTACTTCAGCTTTGAAAACCTTAAATGTTTCAAACACCTCATGTTTATGCTTAAGTAAATAAACATAACCATAACGGCTGAAATCATCAATAAAGGTTAAGAAGTAGCTAGCACCTCTCTTTGACACATGTCTAAGTGGTCCACACACATCAGTATGAATAAGACCAAGTAGATCAGAAGCCCTCTCCATATTGCTATGAAAAGGTTTCTTCGTCATCTTCCCAGATATGCATGACTCAAATATATCAAATGATTCATCATTAATATTTTTCAAAAGCCCTTCTTGTTGCAGCTTATGCATGCGAGCCTTGCCTATATGAGCAAGTCTACAATGCCAAAGATAAGAAGAATTCAAGTCTAACTTTATCTTCTTATTAATGCTAAACATCGAATTATTATATTTGTTAGATTCATTTCCAATCACATCAATTTCAAACACACCATTCACAGTAATTGCTTTAAAATAAAATACACCATTTAAAGAAACAGAAATTCCATTACGTGAAGTAGTATGAGTAAAACCATCATCCAACAAAAATGAAAAGGAAACAACACCTCTAATTATAGAAGGTGCGTAATGACAATTGTTCAATAACAGTACTAAGCCCGAAGGAAATACTAAACTAAATGTTCCTATGGCTTCAACAGCTGCATGTGCGCCATTTCCCACGTGCAAATATTGTTCCCCATAGGCCAGCTTCCTTTCCACTCTAAACCCCTGCAGTGTATTACAAATGTGATTACCACATCCAGTATCATATGCCCAGGAATTTTTATGATTTAGAGTAAATAATTCAGTGACAAATAAATTACCAGAAGAACCGGAGCCCAAGGACCCTTCGTACTTCATCTTATTTGCCCGCAATTCATCAAGATAGAGAGCGCAGTTTCTCTTCCAATGGCCAACGCTCTTACAGTGGTGGCATGCTTGATCCTTTTTAGGATTTTCCTTCCTAGGAGTAGGGTTCTTCTTGGGTTGTGGTTGATAGGCCATAACTTGTTTACCCTTATCAACTTTCCCTTTGCCCTTCCCCTTTTTGTTGTTCGCACGCTGCGGTTTTGGCTTATTAATCCTTCCACCCTGAATAGCAAGTACCTGGGAGGTAGGAACCTTTTGAGGTAACCCTTTTTCATAATCAATAAGCAATGCGTGTAGGTCCGTAATTGTCTTCCCCACGCAGTGCATATTGAAGTTTCTAACAAAACCATTAAAATCCTTGTTAAGGGATCTATTAATCAGATTCACAGCCATGTCATCATCATAAGTTTTGCCAAGTGCCTTTAATTGGTCCATGTAACCTTTCATTTCCAATACATGAGCACTTACGGGTTTACCCTCTCCCTGCCTACAGCTGTGTAATGCGTCAGTCAAGTCATAAATCTCGACGGCAGCTGGTTTCTCAAACATAGTTCGAAGTTCATTGAGCATATTATATGGGAAATAATGTTCGAACTGCTTTTGAAGAGCAGATTCCATCGTTCCCAACATAAGACAAGCCACATCATTATGACGCTTATACTCAAGTTGCCAAGCGTCCTTTTCAGCTTGAGAAGCTGTAGGTCCGGTTGTTTCAGCAGGACAAGTTTCATACAGGTATTTCAACCGGTCAGCAACTCTACAGACAATTCTCAAAGAGCGGTGCCAATCATTAAAATTCTTAGAGCCATTCAACTTTTCTCGATCAAAAATGCTTTTGAACGCAGAACTTAGTGCAGTGTTAGTGTTATCGTTATTTTGAGCTATTTCTACAGAAAAAAGTTCAAGTATTAGTATTTTCGATAATACAACTTTTCAAGAAAATAAAATATACCCAACGGTAATATAAACATATAACCATATAATTTTCTCGAAAACTAGGATCCAAATTATCATAGGTTCATTACATCAGTTGATCTGCTAGTAACGAAAGCATATAATAAGGTAATCTGTCGAACATTAATTGGCAAACAATTTCCAACTCCTAGATCATTATGGGAATTATATTTTCCAACGCTATTGCAAATATAAACATGTTTCATCTCATCTTATGCCTTGAGTCCAGTTCTCACTTCCTACTCAACTTAAGTGTCTAACTTAAACAACTGCAAATATGTCCATGTAAGGTCTGACTTTACATAGAGATTTACCTCTCCATCACAATCTAGCCAAGTACTGTCATGACGTAAATTGCAACTTCAAGTGTTTCTTTTAATTAGATGGCATATAACTTAATTTAAAAGGGTACTAGTTTTGATTTTATGTGGTCAAATCAAATATGTACAAAGATGTCATGCATTCATCTTGTAGCATAAATTTAATAAAAAACTTTTTATTACCAATTCATAAAGATCAAATTATCAAAGTTTTGATTGAGGTATTGGGTTCACCAATCAAGGAATTTAGCGTTAATTATCGTCCATTATACCGTACTTTTGCATAAGTGTAGACACTTAGTGTTTCGGGTAATTACCACCAAAGTGGCGCATGGAATTAAAACTAATTCGCCCTTAAGATGAGTTTGTACATTTTATGGCTTACTAAGTAGCTCCATTCGAACTTACAGGGGGCAGAGGACCATGTAAGCGCAAAAGCATAACCTTAGACATCCTTTCAGTGTGATTGTGCGCACTTCTTTATTAACCCCTTTATAGTTCATTCTAGTGGGTGAGCCGTTCAGACCATTTGTACCAAAATCACCAATCAATTAAACTATTGAAAACTTAACTCTTCCAAAACAAATCAAATTTCAACATTGTTTAGTGGGTGAGCCGTTCAGACCATCATGTATGGAGCTCATTATCTTAATTTTACATGCATTATAATATATCTTTCCATAATAAGCAAGTAAAAAAGTCTGAATTTTTAAGCCTTCTAATTTTAGAAGGCCTAAATGCATTATAAAGTAGTATAGATATACCAAATTGCACATAATTGATTCATTAATATATATAATTGGAGTCTTCCCCAATTCAAGATTTATCGTAAATAAATATATTTTAACAATTAAACAATATCAAAGCAACTTATCAATGACTAACATGCATGTATAATCATGGATATATCATAACAATTATACAAATAGTCACAAGATCGCATATCAATAATCCCATGTCACATAACAATTATTCATGAATTAATCACGTAACTAATATATTAATTCTAGGTTTCAATAAGGTTAGCAAACAAATTTCAAAACCCTAAAAATAATTTATGTGTGTCGACCAAAAAAATAAGGGGTACGCCCCATATAATACAAAAATCGACCCATAAAAATTAAAACATAAACCCTAGATTAACCATATCAAACAACATACAATTATTTGTTTTATTACGCGTTTATGTAATTAATTACTCATTAAAAACCAATGACTCGTGATGCCACTGTTGGAATTAGATAACATGACAATCAACAAATAATCACAAAACCATCAAAGTATACATGCGGAAGCGTATAGGATTTATTAACGAATAATTAATTATCATAAAAAGAATATGCGTACCTTACTTGATTCTAGCCGAACAAGAATCAAATCCACAAACTAGCAATGGAATAACCCTAATTTTATTTAATTAAGATTATGTGAATTACCCCTTACCGTTTTGTAATTCAATCCAAGAATAATAACAATATTGTGTTATTACCACTTTCTTGTATATACGTACTAAACCGAATTAAAGTAATGCTAGTTTTGATTAAACAAATGACTTTGTTTTGGAAAAAGGTTTGGATCGATCCCCTAGAGGGTGTCGACCGGTTTTGAGGACAAAAACACACACAAACAATTTAGGGTTTAGCTAATGAGCACAAGAGATGATTTACAAACACCCTAGGTTTTGTATATATACTCAAGCAAACTTGGTAAACAAGTTTGAGTCAAAGTTGGATTGGGTTTGGTTCCTCCCTTTGGCCGATCGGTTGTGGCATCCCAAAGGGATTCCGGAACCTTCCCAACTTTTGCAATTTAGTCCTTTTCCAAATACATTTAACGCCCGTTAATCCATTACATTAATTACTTAACGTCCGTTAGTTATTTCGTTTAATCAATAAATGAATATAACTTTTATATTTAATTATTAACTTTAATTCTCATACGTAAAGTGTGCAATCCTGTGGTCTCGAGTTCGATCCTAGCTCACGTCTACTAATTTATATCCATAAAACTAAGAGTTGGACCATGAGTAGTAACATTATCGCAAATGCTCATGGTCCAAATATCAAGTAATACTATTCGATGCTCATTGCTCAAGTATGTGTGAGTGCAACAAATATGACCAAAACATGCATCAAACTGAGAATAGCGCCTGCTTTGTTTACAAAAGCTCAGAAGGTACATACCAATTAACAACATGCATGATGGTTTAGAGGCTCATGTACGGTGCACATATCACATATGAGTGAATAAAGAGTGAAATCCTCGGCTAAAACCAAGCCAGTCAATGGGCATATTTGAAAAATATGGTATAAAACTACTTTTGAATTATGCACCATTTAATATTTACACTCGTTGGGTAAGGTTGAAATTGTTGTAATATCGAATTTACAGCTTCGGTCTAATATTTTATTTGGGCAGTTTCATGGATCGTGAAGGCTAGAAAATTAACACATATAATCTCATTTCATTTGAACTATGAGGTAGACATTTGTGTTCAGTTGAAACAGGAGCCCACACATTGAACATTAGTACATTACATAGACGTTTGAGCTGCAATTGTTACAAACGATCAGTAGATTTTGTGTGGAGTCAGTGTTAAAGGAGCTAGAACACTACAATCAACAATAATTTGCATCAATTTG
Source organism: Chrysanthemum seticuspe (assembly GCA_019973895.1). Classification (NCBI taxonomy): domain Eukaryota; kingdom Viridiplantae; phylum Streptophyta; class Magnoliopsida; order Asterales; family Asteraceae; genus Chrysanthemum; species Chrysanthemum seticuspe. Next base: position 16,217,757 of record BPTQ01000008.1, read on the forward strand.
GTCTTGGCCGTTCTTTCCAACGATAAAATCCTTAAGATGATCCATTTGGCAATCCCTGGCGATACCCAAGAACTATAAGTACGTGAAGGTTATGATGATATATGGCCAAGCTCGTTTGATCATTAAGCATTATTTATATTATACTCAAACTCATTATTCAGTTATCAGAATTACACAAATTTACAATATCAAGTTGTTTAAGTGACCAGATACTGAAAAAAGCGGAGTCAGGATGTTGGAAAACACCGTAACTGGGGTGAATAAAGGGACGATATCGTTTAAGTGAAGTCTAGTAACACTTCTAGCTGTAGCTGTAGCTCTGCTACAGCTTACACGGTCCCATGAACAACAATTGGTATTTGGGCTCCATGATCTCTACAAACTGGTTAAAAGTCGAGTTCACGATGGGAAAGAGTGTGGATTTGAAGTGAAGAAGTGCTTGTTTCTTATGAATGGGACAACAGAATGATGGGATTATTGGAATGAAATTTAGTATAGACAAGATTAATAAAAACTTTAGGTTTAAGATATTTGGTGTAATGGTGGTGACCATGGTGATTCAAGGTGGTTTTAGGCTTTATTTATTTGTACTAATGGTGGTGATTATAAAATGGGATGATGTTATTGTTTTTGATGTACAATGCAAATTATGAAGCATGATATTAGAACTGAAAAAGAAGTTCACTAAATGTATGATTGTGAAGTCAATGGATAGTGATAGACCGTTACATGTTTGAATATTGTGGATGAGAATTTTCCTAAAAAAGTAGTACTAGTTTGAACTTTGAATGTTAAACAAACCCACACGACTCAGTCTCTCGAAATTTAATGGAACGTGTGGGGTTCAAACTAAGGAATCTATATTCAATAATTGCATGTAGTAGTAAACTAGATTAATTTAAAAAAAGAATTGCTAAATACATAGTGTGGTGTTCAAGTTAAGTACATCCAATTATCTAAACATATACATGTGACAAAGATTAAAATGAGGAACCTAAAGAAATGGACAAATTTATGGTGAAAACATTTTAGTCTTCACTTTTACCCCTCAATTTCTCAAACCATGCCTTTAGAAAAACTAGCAATCTTTATCTTAGTGGTAACAACAACAACAACAACAACAACATCTGCATCACGACCAGGAACAACAGATGACGCCGAAAAAATGGCTAAAGATGAAGAAGAAAGAATGGCTAAAATGTTAGAGTGGTCGAGAACAGCAACGCCTCCATCAGATATTGTAGCTCCGTCACCAGGAGGTCCAATTTCGTGCACTGCCGCTTGCATGGTGTTAGAACCTCCTAGCGATCATGTATGTGAGCTTGCATGTGAATTTGGATGTGCACAAGTACGTGGTAGAGGAAAAATCAAACATCTTCCTCATACACATAAACATAACCATGTGGACGACCATCATCGTGATCATTAGATTTTCCGTAATTAGTGTGTGTGTTATTTTATTTTATTTTTGAACGGCGTTTTGATTAAAAAGTTAGAGTATGTGTTCTAGTATCTGTAGATCATTCCTTTTTTCATTGTAAAATGCTTTAAAAAGAATCTTCAATAGTCGAAAGTTAATGTTAATTCGTATTTTGCAATAATTTTTGGATGGACACTGACGAAGTCGGATAATCATATGTTTCTAATCATTATTTTTGCCGCATATAACGTTATGTTTCTAATCATCATTTTCACCTCGTACGCCATGCTTCTAAGAGCATTTGCAGTGGTAACGTGGGGGGCGTTATTCCCACGTTAACGGGCGTTACCCACACCATGAAAGGCGTTAATGCTCTCACGTTACCACAATAACGCAAGTTATAAGGCGTAAAAAAAATAAAAATAAAAATAAAAATAAAATCAGTAGTAGCCGTTGGGGTTTAAAAAAAAAAAATCATTTTACCCCCCCCCCCCCCCCCCCCCCCCCCCCCGTTTCAAACGGCTAGTTTTATATAAGAAAAAATAAAAAACATTTTTTTACCACTATAAATACTCCGCTAAAACAACATTTTTTTTCACATTTCCACTACTCAATCCTCTCCATCTTATACTTCCAATTACTAAAAAAAATGTCGGGAGGCAACAACGATGATACATTCATGAATCTTCTTGGTGGTGGGTGGAATACCTCAAACTCGGGTTCATCTTCAAACCCGAACGCGGGTTCATCTTCAAATCCCAACGTCTCTTTTCACAACCCACTAGGCTTGTCGAGCCAAGAGCTTTTCCTACAACATCAACAAATTCAGTTTTGGCAACAAAATCAACAAAACACATTAAATACCAACTTTCAAAATCTACAATTCTCACAACACTCACAAACTGAAACACATGATATTTCTGAAACACCTACGTCTCCTCCAAAAAAAATCCAAAGGTCGTATTAAACGAAAGTCCAAAAAATCCAAAGACCCCGAACCAATCTATGATGATGACGACGAAGACTGCGTTGATGGGCGTTGGCAACCATCAGAAGAAGAATTACTTGTCAGGTGTTATGTAGGCTGTTACGGAGAATCCGATAGTCGGGCATGCACAACCCAAAGATACGTTTTGGATACGGGTGTGGAAAACGTTGAACCGTGATTGCACAAAGTTCAACGGTTTTTTCAAAAGTGCGCAACGGGAACAGAGAAGTGGGGAAAATGAGATGGATGTCATGAAACGGGCGAAGCAAATGTATCGTGACGAGCACAAATCAGCACCGTTTTCTCTCGATGATGCTTGGGAGGTTTTGTGTAAGCATAAGAAATGGGACACGCCGGATCCGGTTGATTTAACCGGCGATGTCCAAAGCCAAACAAACGAAGCTTTGTTTGGTCATGATGAACAATAACGCCCCATGGGAAAAAAACGTGCTTCCAAGAAAGCAAAATATGAGAGCACGACAAGTACTGGGGGAGCGAGCACCGGAGGAACGAGCTCGTCAAGTCAATTCACCGATACTATGGCAAACGAGTATCGTATCAAACGTGAAACCGCCCAAGCGGCGAATCGGGCCCAGCAAGTCAAAGATGAAACAGTAACAAGGTTGGAAGAGATGAAGTTTTTGATGATTGACACTGAAGGCAAAGATCCAAATGTCGTGGCTTGGATCAATGACGAAAAAGACAGAATCATCAAAAAATATAACTTGCAACCTCGTCAGTAGATTGTATTCTCGTCATTTCATTTATGTTGTAACGTTTAATTTCCAGTGTCTTGTTTTCTTTCGTTGTAATTTTATTTTTTATTTTATTTTTTTAGTAAATTTCGTATTGTAATATGTTTTCAAATTAATGATATGTTTTTTAATAAATGAAGTGTTTGTTTTAGTTTAGGGGTTGAATTTGAAAATATGTGAGTTAAGGTTTAACCTTGGGATGTTATGATAATAGGTGTTTTTTGGGTGAGTTAAGGTGAAATGTTAAAGCTAATGTGGTGCTGACGTGGCAAGAAATTAAAGTTTAACTCAAGTTATTGTTGCAAGTGCTCTAATCATCAATTTCGCTTCATATATACGACAAAGGATATATAAGTATAGCACCATAGATAAAATGTAAACATTATGAAAAACTTGCAACTATAAATTCCGGACGATTTACCTTGATGCTCAACAAGAATTCAACCTAATTAGCTTGTACGCGTCTTTCTTATCCTAATTTAAAAACAAAGTCCATAGAGTATTCATATGTACAAATTTCAATAATCTTAAGATGCAACAATAGATCGCCCGCTTAGAGCCATAAACTCACTCTTATAAACCGATATAACATACATGTACTCAAAGTCTAGTGATCAAGACGATGTTTATGGTATTTTTTTATTGAACGGCGGAAATTTATTAAAAACAAGCTAGTAAGAAACTATTACAAACGGATCTAGGATTGACAATCCAATCCAAACAAACCGGGCAAATTGGCCTATTCCTTTTAGAAATCCAAGTTTGAGAGAGAATCATTATGTCATTACCAATTGCGTCTCTTCACACACGTTTAACATCAAATCAAGTTTTATTCCGACCTCTCCAGAGTAATCGGGTTGAGTTAGGGTTTTGATTTGGGGAAGTGACCTGCAACCCAACCCGATAAGTAATTGGATTTGAGTTGTTGTCTGGTTGGGTGATTCGGGGTTTTTTTTTTACCTGACCCATGATAAGTTATGGCTCAAAATTATTTGATTATTTAAGCAGCCTTATGGCTTTTAAATTAACAACTTGTAGAGATAAATAATCGTTAAAAGTTCAAGTTTTTTCATCTTTCATTAATTTAGGAATATTAATGTATTTTAGTTCTTTTTTATTTTAAATAATTATCTTTTTACACAAGATAACTTCTCTTGTATATAGACCAAAGGTTTTGTAAATTTTTAGTTTTTTTTATTATTAGTAAATACGTGTTATAAAAGTTATATTTTGTTAGACTTTTATTCCTTTGAGGAGGCAAAATTTGTTTACCGTCTCACGTTAAGAATTGAGTTTTCCTTTTCTTTTCTTTCTTATTTGTACTTACTTTAGAATTTACATGGTGTCTATTATAGCTAGCAAACTGATTTTTGGATATATATTGCATCACTTATTCACTTTTCAGTTGGTTGGGTTTACTTTGACTATGTTACAAAAACAATTTGTCAACATACGGAAATAGATGGGGAAATAAGGTTGCACAAGCTACATTTTAAAAGCTTTGTTTCCTTTCAAATAATTAGCTATATCAAAATGAGAATACGCCACTTATCTTTACTACTTATAAAGAAAATAAGAATGTCAAATGTTTTAAAAAGGTATTATAATTGACACCATTTGTTATTTCGGATAGCGAACGAAAATTTTAGCTTATATGAGTACATTTCTTTCAAATTCGGCCTTTTTTTAGGTAATTTGCGAAATTTGTGACAAAGTACCTCACAGCTAATAGGATTTTTTTTTCAAAGAGCAAATATGTCACAAAGTACCTTAAGGATGACGAATTTGAAAAAAAAAACCCCATAAACAAAAAAATTTGTTCGTTACCAAGAATAACAAATGGTGTCAAGTATAATACTTTTTTAAAATATTTGGCAAAAAAGAAATGTGTTAAAAACTCTCAAAATGAGAACTTTGAAGTTACTAATATACCCATACTTCCTATGCTTTTCATATAAATTACTAGTATAAGAATCTATGTTATTTTACCAAAATACTCATACTTATAAAAGACAATGTTATCTATTACAGAGTAATAATTAACATAATTGCAATACTAATTTTCTCCACTCAACTTACTTCACTTCCATACAGTGACGGAGCTTGAAGAAGTTTGTCGGAGGGGCCGAATTGAAGTCGTACAATTTTAGGGGGGGGGGGGGGGGGGGGGGCAAACTATAAAATTGTATACATATGACTATGTTTATACGTAAAGCACAAAGTAAAATACATATGAAACCTAAATATTTGGGGGGCCACCACCTCTTCCAACCCTAGAGATGCTCCGTCCTTGCTTCCGTATGCATATATACGAAAATAACAATAAATACATACATACAAATTGACGTTATTATACACCGTCGCTGCTATGGGCAATTAATTGTGTATTTATATATTAAGACATGTCTTAATTTTGACATGCCCATTGTCCATTCTCGTGGTTTTGTGTAGTCACATATCCATACGTGTTTATGCATCTATTGAACACCATTTATTAACAATCCAAACGTATTTAACTATTTATGGTATAGAGTAATATATGGAACCTAATAAACGGACTTCCCCACAAACATTCTGTGAAAAAAGATTACCATTTTCACTTTCACCCTTCAAACTCCCAAACCACGCCTTTAGAAAAACTAGCAATCTTTATATTAGTGGCGGTAACAACAACAACAACATCCGCATCACGACCAGGAACAACAAATGACGTCAAAAAAATGGCCAAAGATGAAGAAGAAAGAATGGCTAAAATGTTGGAGTGGTCGAGAACAGCAACGCCTCCATCAGATATTGTAGCTCCGTCACCAGGAGGTCCAATTTCGTGCACTGCCGCTTGCATGGATATTTGCATGGTGTTAGAACCTCCTAGTGATCATGTATGTGAGCTTGCATGTGAATTTGGATGTGCACAAGTACGTGGTAGAGGAAAAATCAAACATCTTCCTCATACACATAAACATAATTACCATGTGGACGACCATCATCGTGATCATTAAATTTTTCGTAATTAGTGTATGTGTTATTTAATTTTCTTTTTGAACGGCGTTTTGATTAAAAAGTTAGAGTATGTGTTCTAGTATCTGTAGATCATTCCTTTTTTTTTTATCGTAAAATGCTTTAAAAAGAATCTTCAATAGTCGAAAGTTAATGGTAATTCGTATTTTGCAACAATTTTTGGATGGACACTGACGAGTCGGATAATCATATGTTTCTAATCATCATTTTCGCCGCATACAACGTTATGTTTCTAATCATCATTTTCACCTTATACGACATGCTTCTAATCATCAATTTCGCTTCTTATATTCGACGAAGGATATATAAGTATAGCACCATAGATAAAATGTAAACATTATGAAAAATTTGCAACTATATATTCTGGGCGATTTACCTAGATGCTCAAGAAGAATTCAACCTAATTAGCTTGTACGCGTCTTTCTTATCCTAATTATATACTTATACTAAAGACGGTTGTCGGTGCTACTATTATATAGTTTCCTCCCGTTGGTCGGTGGTTAAAATATAAACACGTCCCCAACAATGGTCGGTGGCACTCTTTGCGTTTGCGGCGTTTTTTTTTTTTTTTTTGGTTTTGGGCCGGTTGGACTGGAAGTGGTGTTTCGACGCCTTGGGCTTTTTCCGTATATGGTTCATATATGTGGCCCTTATCTTTGAATTTGGAAGATATTAGTGGAACGTTTCGCTTTTCTTCCAGAATTTTGTGTACGTTTCTTCACTGGTCAGCAAACTTGGTAGGTGATTCAGATATCAAATTTTTTTATGGTTTTGGTGCATGCATTTGTTGTTGTTACGATTGGTGTTGATGTGCATAATACTGCTTTTTTTGTGGCTTTGTTTCTGTGTATTGTTACTAACTTGGATGTTGTATAGTGTCTAAACGTTTCTGTGGTGTTTATTTACCTTGCATGTTAGTTTTTCTCCATCTTGGTTGGCTGGGGTAGTTAAATTGTTGGGTTTGCTTTCGTTTTATTCCTGTTTAGGTCTATGCATGCGTTTTTTGGTTGTTTATATACCTGGAATGCATGCTTTTGTATTGTGTTTAGGGTTCCAACAGGTTTATCTGGATTGTAGTTGTCTAGGAGTTAGGCGTGGTTGTTAGTTAAGGCATCAGTTGTGTTTTTGGGAATTCTTTTACTTCTTTTGTTTTTTTAAACGATGGAGAGTATGCGAAATCTCTTGTGCCCAAAATTTTATCGCGTACGTGTGTTCATTAGCCTTGCTCTTTTAACCGGCTGTATAAAGGTGGTTATTATGATAACTAAAAGTAGTGTCTTGAAGAGGGTAGATGGTGATAATAGGTTTTCTGAGGTTTCGGAATTGAGTCATACCGTTGGGGGGTTAAGCGATAATGTAATACAGTCGTCCTGTTCTGTCGGGGCTGCTGAAAGTGTCCAACAAAAGCTTTCTAACTCGAGAGGGTGGTACGGTGGGATCTGCCTTGGTTGAGTTAGGTGCATTGGTATTTACTGAGAGAAGTAGTACGAGGAGCTACATTGTTGTTGTCTTCTTTTTGGCAGTGGGATAGGGAAAGTATGAGGGCTTTTTGGTGCTTACAAAATCGCGCAAAATAGATTTGTCAATAGAAGCTGCCGTTTTCAATAGCGCTCTTTTGAATGCTGATCAGATATGTGGTAGCTCAGACGGTGTGGACGCAACGGATATCCCTTCTAGTGGTTGTGCATTCTCTCTATCTCAACATACGACACTGCCGTCCGAAGGTATCTGGGTCTTTCACTTTGTAATTCAACATTTTAATTGTCACACTTTTAACTTTTTAAGTTTTTATTTGAGTTTTTTATGTTGCTTTTTTGACGTTGGATAATTTATTGTAGGTTGGACATGCTTCTCAATCAATATTGGTTTTCAGTTGGGAGTGGCTTTTTGTCAAGGACGCCTAGATTCTACTAGCTCTGTCGGTTGTGCTATTGGGTTGCAAGTCGCTGATGTTGCTACGTAAAACGGTTATTTTAGAGGTGTTGCTAACCGTGCAGGGTGTACAACGTCCGACGGTTAACAATCTGCTGCACTTGGGTGTGTAAGCAGTGGTGAAAAGCGTCACAATGAGCGTTTTCAGCCTTTAGCTAGAGTTTTCAAAAAAAGGTAGCTAATGTTGAATTTTACTGGTGATTCGTCATAGCCATTAGTGTCTTTGCCATTTATTGGCATTTTTTGGTTGCGTGTACTGAACATGTTGTATATTTTAGATGGTATAACTAGCGATGAGTTTCAGGAGGCAACCGTTTCTGGAAATATACGCCAAGCATTGCCGTCTGTAAGTAGCTGCGCGTTTTTGTGGTACTGTTGCTGATGAGAATGACTACGAGGGTATACAAAGGTCTTTGAACGAAGCATGTAAAAGGCGGAGATTAATGGGATGAGGTTGTTCTGAGTACGTTGCTATAGCTTTTACCGATCCTGATGCTATTAACCCAAGGGTTGTATGTCACGCACTTATGCCTCGAGAATTTCCATCTTTAATGCATACTACTGATACGTCAACATGTCATGGTTCCATGGGTTCTGAAAATTGTCGCTTACTATACTATGGTTAGCTAATGGATGGATAATGGTTTATTGATTATTACATGTTTTTATATTGATTGACTTTTTTGTGTAGGGTCTGAACCTGTTAGAAAGATGGTGAACCTGTTAGAAACATGGGAGTATTCAGCCCGCTATTAGGCCAGGTTGATAAGCTCACAAGCCTTAAATTTGAACTTATTAGCTCTTCGTATTTTCAAGCCTATAAGACGGAAATGTAAGCTATAACTAGCACCCTTTTTTTATTGATAATTCGGTAAGCTTCTTACTAAACTTTCTAAACAGGACCAAATTTGTGTTTTGTGGCCAGCGTGATAATGTGACACAGGGCAACCAGTTGGGAAACTGACCATGTCATTGATCACTGCAGGTATACCTTGCTGCCATATTTTAACCATTCCAACTACAAATTCCATCCGTCAGGATTGTGCCAGCTTCCTAACGGCGCCTCACGAAAGATATCTGAAAAAAGGCGAATGGATATTTAGAAGTACATGAAACATTATTGCCAAGGCTTGAAAAAGAATCAAATTATATATTTACTGTTGATAAGACTCCAAAGATGGATGTGACATCATCACCCTTGAAGATATTTTCGAAGAACTTTTACAAGTAAGTTACACACTTCTAAGCTATGAGGTTTATAACTATTGAGATGTATTCATAGTTACTGAACGTATTTCTATGGCCATGTAACTAAAAAACGGTTTTCCCGTTTTGTCATGGATAGTGCATGATCCTACAAACAACAGAAATGGTAAAGGCTCGAGAGAAGGTAAATGACCTCAACAAGAAAAGAGCAGAATTTATTAAGAAGCCACATAAGCACTCACTTGGTGGACTCTTTGTGAGTTAAGTTTCTTTAAGATTGTTTAATTTTTGGTCTATTTTCCTTGGTTCCGAATTGTTTTATAGGTTTCAGTAACCTTGAGATTCCTTTGAGGGTTTTAGAATCCTCCTAAAAAGGAGTGGCGACAAACGGGTGAACTCACTTCGGTTTAAGGAGGCAGCGAGGAGTTATAGTGAGTGTGGTGCGTATTAAAGTTGGGGTAAAAGTGGTTTCAGTTTCTATTATTTCTTGACTATACAACATGACAGGTAAGTGGTAAGGAATAATAAATGCGATAAATTTTTTAAATTTATCTTCTTCCTCTAAAAAAGCCTTTCGCGTTTTCAGGTAGTGTCATATGACATATACGGACAGGAAGAGTTACAAACCAGGGTTTAGTCCTTAAATAGCATGTAGGGCCGGTAACATTTCAGATTTTCTACACCATTCAGTTGTGGATTTCAATAATTTGTTACTATTGTGTTACGATCTTTTGTAACAAGGACGATGAAGACTTGAAAGGGCTTTTCTTTGTGAATTTGAATCAAAAGGCGACAGGAAAACGTCATCCGTTCAAGGTATTCTTTGTTATCTTTACTGTATAAAATCAGCTACGGAACAACATGACTTATAATATTTTTTTGTTTACATGTTCTTTTGTAATTGGTTGTATGAAGTTGGTGGAATTAGTGCAAGCACCGTGTTTGATAAAACAGGTTTTCTTAAAATGTGTCCTTTTGGTTTGCTTATCCTTTGTCCGTTCCAATTTTTTGGGTTCACACATTTTGTGTGCTATATGGTCATCCCCAATGAAATAAAAGAAAAGGTTGTTGTTAGACATATATCTGGGGAGTCCTCGAAGTCTTTGACTGCTGGGACCTTGGGGAGTGGGGATTCGCCTGTTGGTGGTGTTCCAGTTGTGTCACCTGTTGGTACAGAGCATTTGCCTATACATATCATTAACGTCTGCGAAAGCAAGACAAGTAACAGCGCCGTAAACGAAAGGTGTCGCATGAATTGTGCGCCATTGGGTACATTGGTAAGTGATGTTTTATGTACCATACATGGTAGCTAATTACGTCATGTTATTTACCGTATTAAAAAAATTCTAAATTACCATGCAGACCCCATCGCTGAAAGTGATCGGTGTAACCAGCAACATAGTTCTCAACCAGGAAGCCAAACGGTATGTCATTTAGTAACCTATGTTACATTCTCATACCACGTGATTTATGGTCGCGTTTAACGTAATGATGGCATGCAGGATAGTGCACGGAAGGTATTTGACAATCTTCCTGACCCTGTAGAACCTGTTGTCATACACCCACACCATAGGGATGTAAATAATGTGCATGATAGAAACAGAATAATGGTGTGGGATTTTGTGACTGGAACAGGACGTTGTGAGCCATCAAGTTCAGAGAACAATGTGCAGGCGGGCTTTACAATAGAGGATTATATTGTTGAGGTTTATAATATATGACATACAATAAAACATGTAGACATCATGAGTACACAGCGGAAGACTAAAGAACATAACAAATAAATAATTAACTGAATAAAGCATAACATACCTCTTGCGAATGTCAGATCTCTTGAACAAAACAGAAGAAGTGGTTTAAAGAGTTGTCCCTTACCGTTTTACAACTCAAACCAATTAGGTGTTAGAATAGTGTCTTACTACCACAGTTTTATACACACGAATTAACCAACGAATCAAGCGATTGCTAGATCTAACACAAGTCCTTGTTTAATGAAAAACAAAACAAAAACACCCTATGGAGGGGGAGTTCAGCCGAAGTAAGGAAGAAAGAGGAGAGGCAAGATCTAGGGTTAATTCAATGCACAAAGTTATGAAAAACCCTTAGCCCTAGCCTTTGTATATATAGTGTATGGAATACTTGAAGAAAAAATTAGGGTTTAGGGCTTGGAGAAGCCTCCTTGGCCGGCCACCCTAAGGGGGGGGGGGAGAAAAGAGATTTCAAATTTTTTCCATTTTCAAGATATTCACCATATATTCTCCCATTTAATACTTAACGGTCGTTAGTCATTTCCGTTAAATACTTAACGATCGTTAGACGGACTTTATGTGTAATAATTAATCCTAAACATTAACATTAATTATTTAACATGAATTCTTATTCGCTAATGTGTGCAATCCCGTGGTAACGAGTTCGAATCCGGACATTTACATATTTATAAATATATACATTTCCAACAGCTCTCACTTGTATATGTTTACAAAACGTGAAATGACATTGGTTAGCGTCTAGCAACACGCCAATGCCCCCGGTACAACTCGTGTATGGTTTTCTAGAGAAAAACCAAGTTTTGATGATTCATGATCATATTCATCCTTTTGTTTCTTATACCATGTTAATAAGAATATGTATCTCACTCATTTCTTAATTAACTATTCTGTTTCTCGCTTTATGTGATTGATCAAGATTACCAATTCTTCTGAACATATTCCAGAAGACCTTGGGCATGGCCATGCAAATATTTTAACAATCCTACGAGGGGCCCATCAGTATTATAGTTCAAAATGAATTTGAAGGAAACAAATCCCATTTTGACTACAAGCAGGATTCATAGATTTCGCAACACTTCTGAAAACAATCCTTATAACTACCAGTTACGTATAGCGTTAGATTGCTTCACAAAAATGCACTACATCCATGACATATCTATGGTATCTCAAGTAAGAGGATAACTATTCATGATATACTTAATGACTAAGATCCATAAAGTATCATCATGTGGGTGGGATAAGTCCTATACTCAATTCATTGAATATCATCTGAAATTAGTCATGCTACTCATCAATATACCTTCAAGTATATTGTAACTAATACTCAGATTTGTCTTAATTCAATATCATTCCCATGTTATTGATTGACAAAGGACTATTTAGAATAACTTAAGTTATTCATGGATTTAAACATGCAAATATAGGACAACATCATAATAAATGAATAATAAACATAACAAAATACTTTATTTCATTTCAATAATAATTTTTACAATATCCTTTTATCTAAAATACTTGGTCACAGATGGGCATGAAACTACTAGCTAAACGAAGTCCAAACTTATCAGATAAATGATTAAGTTTTTCACCAGGTAAGGCCTTCGTTAAAGGATCTGCTAGGTTATCATCTGTGTGAACTTTGAGCAACTCAATTTCACCTATCTCGACTTGTCCTCGAACATAGTGATATTGTCTAGGATAGTGTCTGGTGCCCTTCATGACTCCAGGTTCATGGGCAAAAGTAATTGCAGCAGAATTGTCACAATATACTTTAATAGGATTTTCAATCGACAACATAACACCAAGACCCGAAACAAACTTCCTTATCCAAACAGCTTCCATGGCAGCCTCAGACGCCGCTATGTACTCACTTTTTGTAGCAGACATCGCAAGTGTTGTCTGTTTCTTGCTCTTCCAATCCACAGCACCTCCATTGATGACAAAAATGTAACCCGTTTGAGACTTCGTATCATCTTTGTCACACTTTCAGGATGTATCACAGTAACCTGTAACAGACAGTTCTGCTTCTGGATTTCCCCCATACACTATGAACATATCTCTTGTATCCCTAAGGTACTTGAGAATATGCTTAACAGCAGTCCAGTGAATTTCACCCGGATTCTGTTGATACCGACTGGTCAAGTTTTGAGCAAACGCCACATCAGGCCTTGTGCATTGTACCGCATACATGATAGATCCTACAACCGAAGCATAAGGAACTTTCTTCATACTTGCCACCTCTGCAGGTGTTGAAGCACATCCTTGGCTGCTCAAACCATGATTTACTTGCATTGGCAAAAATCCCTTCTTGGAATTTTGCATATTGAATCTCTTCAATATTTTGTCAATGTAAGCACTTTGGCTTAAACCAATTAGCCGCCTTGATCTATCCCTGTAGATCTTGATTCCGAGTATATATGCTGCTTCCCTAAGTCCTTCATCGAAAAACATTTACCAAGATAGGCTTTCACCTCATTCAGACTTGGTATATGATTTCCCATGATTAATATGTCATCGACATACAGAATAAGGAAAGTAACATGACTCCCACTAGCTTTGTGATATACACACGGCTCATCAAGATTCTGAGTAAATCCAAAACTTTTTGATTTCTCCATCGAATCTTTTATTCCATTGCTTTGATGCTTGCTTCAGTCCATAAATGGACCTCTTAAGCTTGCATACACGGTTAGGAAATAATGGATTCACAAACCCCTCCGGCTGTGCCATATAGATGTCTTCATCTAGACGGCCATTCAGAAAAGCAGTTTTGACATCCATTTGCCAAATCTCATAGTCATAGTGTGCAGCTATAGCTATGAGAATCCTAATAGCTCTTATGTCCGCTACAGGAGAGAATGTCTTCTCGTAATCAATGCCATAGGTTTGAGTAGAACCTTTAGCTACCAGACGAGCCTTGTAGGTGTGTACATTGACATCCATGTCAGTTTTTTTTTTGAAGATCCACTTACTTCCAACGACTTTAGCATTGGGAGGAAGGTCAACTTTAATCCAGACATCATTATCTTTCATGGATTGCATTTCCCCATTCATAGCAATCTGCCATTTATCCTTTTCAGGATCAGCCATGGCAGCCTTATAGTTGGCAGGTTCATTAAGATCCCCAACTATATTTTCCTCCACCTCTACGTTAAGACATAGACGGTCAGGTGCACGTATAGTTCTTTCAAACCTACAAATGGGAACAACTTCAGGAGGAGAGCCTAAGCTTTCAGGCTCTTCTTGAAGTTGGCTAGTATTTTCAGAAGGTGTTGTATCTTCTTGATCAAATTCCAGATCATATACTCTCCCACTGAGTTCTTGAGATATGAGATTCCTTTCAAGTAAATCTCCATACCTAGCCACAATGACTTTATTCTCAGCTGGGTAGTAGAAGTAGTAACCCATAGTTTCCTTAGGGTATCCTACAAAGATACACTTAACAGATCTGGCTTGGAGCTTATCAGGTGAGTCACGCTTAACAAACGCCTCACATCCCCATACCTTTAAGTAAGAAAAGTTGGGAGCTTTTCCTGTCCATATTTCATATGGAGTTTTAACAACCTTCTTTGTTGGAACCATATTCAAAATGTGAATAGCAGTTTCAAGGGCATAATCCCAAAAAGTAAAAGGAAGAGTCGTAAGTTCAAACATTGATTGTACCATGTCAAGTAAGGTACGATTTCTCCTTTCAGATACACCATTTTGTTGTGGAGTATAAGGAGATGTGAGTTTCTGGATAATTCCACGCTCAGCTAAGTAATCTTTGAACTCTTGACTTATATACTCACCACCTCTATCGGATCGAAGAGCTTTAACCTTCTTACCGAGTTGTAATTCAACTTCACTTTTGAAAACCTTAAATGTTTCAAAGACTTCATGTTTATGTTTAAGTAAATAAACATAACCATAATGACTGAAATCATCCGTAAAGGTTAAGAAGTAGGTAGCACCACGTTTTGACACATGTCTAAGTGGACCACATACATCAGTGCGTATCAATCCAAGTAGATCGGAAGCCCTTTCCACTTGTGGTGAAAAAGGTTTCCTTGTCATCTTCCCAGCTATGCAAGACTCGCATTTGTCAAATGATTCATCATTGACCATTTGTAAAAGCCCATTGTGTTGCAGCTTTTCCATGCGTTTCTTGCCTATATGGGCAAGGCGACAATGCCAAAGATAAGAAGAGTCACAGTTCGACTTGCTCTTCTTATTGCTAATGCTATACAACGAATTATTTTCATTGGATACACAACCATCCATATCAATTTCAAACACACCAAGCATAGGAATTGCATTAAAGTAAAAAACATTATTTAAAGAAACTGAAATTCCATAACTGGTAAAAGTGTGCACAAAACCAATATCTTTTAACAAAGAAACTGAAATAACATCCCTAACAATGGAGGGTGCATAATGACAATTATTTAGTTCTAAAATTAATCCCAAAGGCAACACTAAATCAAAAGTCCCTATGGCTTCGACAACTGCACGCTTTCCATTTCCAACGTACAAGTATCTCTTTCCACAGGTCAGCTTCTTCGCCCCTCTAAGTCCCTGCGATGTATTACAGGTGTGAGTACCACATCCTGTATCATATATCCAGGAATTTTGCTTATGAGGAAAAGAAAATAATTCAAACATAAAAATACCTGATGAGCTAGGCACCATCTTATTTTTATTCTGAAGGCACTCATTCAGATAAACTGGACAGTTTCGCTTCCAGTGACCCAGTGAGTTGCAGTGGTGGCAAGTTAAATCCTTCTTAGGATTCTCCTTTTTCTTTGCAGGGTTCTTCTTAGGAGCTGGTGGGATGACAACTTGTTTCCCCTTTCCTTTTCCTTTCCCTTTCTTATCTGCTTTCGGCTTTGGCTTATTCACCCTACCACCCTGTATTGCTAGTACAGCAGGTGTAGGAGCCTTCTTTGGCAATCTCTTCTCGAAGTCTACAAGCATTGCATGTAACTTATTCACTGTCTTCCCCGTGCAATGCATGTTAAAATTTCGGACAAAATCACCAAATCGTTCCTGATTAAGGGAGTGATTGATGAGGCCGACACATACATCATTCGAGTAACCACAGCCGAGCTTCTCCAATTGGTCCAAGTGATGTTTCATCTCAAGGACGTGGTCGGAGACAGATTTGCCAACCTCCTGCTTGCAGCTGTGAACCTTTTCAATTAGTTCATACAGTTCAGCTGCTGGTGGCATCTCAAACATGCGTTTGAGTTCATCTAGCATGCTCATAGGCGGATAATGCTCAAATTGTTTTTGCAATGAAGCAGACATCCCCGAAAGCATTAGACACGCCACATCATTGTGCTTCTCATATTCAACACGATATGCCTCTAGTTCAAGAGCAGTTGTCGTGTCGAGAGGAGCATCAGGCAGAGGTGTAGTCAAAATATCAAGTCTTTTGGCAACACGAAGGATGATCCTAAGTGCACGATGCCAATCATTGAAATTAGGGCCAGTCAGCTTGTCTCTTCCAATCATATCTTTGAAAGCAGAACTCATTAAGCTCATAGTGTTTTCAGTTTGAGCCATCTACAGAAAAGTTCAAAAAACCATAATTAGTATTTTGATAATTTTCCTTTTCAATAAACAATTAAATACCCAAGGTTCATATTCATACAACCAATTAATATTTATTGAAAACTAGGATCCAAATTGTCATAATCTCATCACGTCAGTTGATCTGCTAGTAATGAACCTTATACAAAGTGGTAGAGCTTTTGCTCAATTGCCTATATCAATTGCAATTCCTAGATTTATGGGATTTACATATATCCAATTTCAATTGCCATGTAAACATGTTTTATCCCATCTTATGCCTTGAGTTGCCAGTTCTCACCGCCTAACTCAATTAAGTTGTCCAACTTAAGAAACTGCAAAATCGTCCATGCCCGTTCTCACGACACGTGGACATTTTACCCTTTGATTACGATCTAAGTCACGTTCTCACGCAAATAAAAGGTAATCTTAGGTGTTTCCCTTTCGTTGGATGGCATATAACTTAAATTAAAGGGTAGTAATTTTTTATGTCAAATCAAATATGTACAAAGATGTCATGCATTCATCTTTGTAACATAAGTTTTATTAAAACATTTATATATCTTCTTTTAATGTATAAGCTTTTCATCATCAAACTTTAATTGAGGTATTGGATAACCAATTAAAGAATTACCTTTAATTATTTACTAGGGTGCAGGATTACTCCCCTTTACCCAAAAAAAGAATTACCTTTAATTACCACTATATCCTACTACTGCATGAGTCAAAAGACCCAAGTTATTCGGATAATTACCACAAAAGTGGCATTTAGAAATTAAAGTAATTCAACCTTAAGATTTTATGCACATTCATAGGAAAACTTTGTAGCTCCATTAAGACGCACTAAGTTTGTCAATAATGGGTGAGCCGTTCTAGCTATGTTGTGCATGAAAATCAATCAATTAAACGATTACGATTACTTATGCTTAAAAATTTACATGTTTCACCATTGTTTAGGTCAATTTATTTTTCTTGTAAAAATACTCTTGTTACACATAACAAACAAGCAAGTATTTTAAAAATAAACAAATAAACAATGAATGCATAACAAAAATAAGTCATGCATATCAAATAGCCACATGCAAACCTTTTTGATAAATCCTATTAATAATCAATTCTAGATCTGTCAATATGCATATATTTAATTAAGACTTTCACCCATTTTCATCTATGTACAAGGTGAGCCACATGCATCGATTTATCGATTGCGTAAGTCAAAATTAAATACATACCACATAGCACATAATTGATTAAATTAATAATGATTGAGGTCTTCCCCAATTTTAGATCTATCATAATTTAGTGTATATCACTTAAACAAGAAAGACATACAATAAAAGCAGATCCATGATAAAACATGCAAATAATTATCATTGATATAAATCACACTTAACAATTAATGCAATTAAACAGAGTTACGCAATACACATAAAATTGCATGCATCCTAGGGTTTCTAATCCAATTAAAACTTAAGTTTACAAAACCCTAATTAGGGCACCAAAAAATGCCCCCTTAAAAAAATTAGGGTTTAGGTTTTGCAGACCCTAGATCTACGCATACAAATAATAACACAACATGTTTATTTTATTTATGTGTTTCAGTAATTAATTACTTGTTATACAAGGCTCGTGATGCCACTGTTGAGGTTTATAATACATGACATATAATAAAACATGTAGACATCAAGAGTACACAGCGGAAGACTAAAGATCATAACAAATAAATAATTAACTGAATAAAGCGTAACATACCTCTTGCGAATGTCAGATCTCTTGAACAAAACAGAAGAAGTTGTTTAAAGAGTTGTCCCTTACCGTTTTACAACTCAAACCAATTAGGTGTAAGAATAGTGTCTTACTACCACAGTTTTGTACACACGAATTAACCAACGAATCAAGCGATTGCTAGATCTAACACAAGTCCTTGTTTTATGAAAAACAAAACCAAAACACCCTATGGAGGGGGAGTTCGGCCGAAGTAAGGAAGAAAGAGGAGAGGCAAGATCTAGGGTTAATTCAATGCACAAAGTTATGAAAAACCCTAAGCCCTAACCTTTGTATATATAGTGTATGGAATACTTGAAGAAAAAATTAGGGTTTAGGGCTTGGAGAAGCCTCCTTGGCCGGCCACCCTAAGGGGAGAAAAGAGATTTCAAATCTTTTCTATTTTCAAGATATTCACCATATATTCTCCCATTTAATACTTAACGGTCGTTAGTCATTTCTGTTAAATACTTAACGATCGTTAGGCGGACTTTATGTGTAATAATTAATCGTAAACCAATGTTTTAAAACCCGGGTTGACCCGGCCGGTTCAACCGGTTGAACCGGGAACCGGTGATGTTACCGGGTCGTTAGTAACCGGTTTTATAGGATTTCAAACCCGGATTGAACCGCCGGGTTTCACTTGACCCGGGTCGAACCGGTTCACCAAAACCGGTCGGTTTGTATTTTTTGTTGTTTTCTAATTGACCAATATGGATAATCGAGAATTACTGCATCAAACCTAAAGCTATTGAACAAATGAAATTACATGATCAAGTTATCTATACCATACTGCAAAAATTTTGTAATGTTGGAATAGAAATGTTGTCATCAGTTTTAATCCAACATGTTTGTATAATAAAAATTGCATGAGGGAAGTAAGTATTATGTAAAGTTGTGATTGATGTTTAAACATATACAATAATATATCACAGTTTTATAGGAATATCAATTTACGTAGTTTTACATGTTCAAGTAACCTGGCTGTAATGTCATTTAAAAGTTTGGACCTTTCATTGGATTGTATGTGTTTTTATTGGATTGTATGTTTGGTTAACTTATTTTATGCTTAGTATTTGATTTTGAAGGGTTTAAATGTGTTTGATATTGGTTTTTTACAAGTTATATACGAGTTTGGTAACACAATTTATTGCAATTTTTATGTGTATAGAAAGCCGGTTTGACCCGCCGGTCGAACCGGTTGAACCATTGACCCGGTGACCCGCTGACTCGACCGGGTCACTAAAAAAACCGGTTTTTAGAACATTGTCGTAAACATTAACATTAATTATTTAACTTGAATTCTCATTCGCTAATGTGTGCAATCCCGTGGTCACGAGTTCGAATCCGGACATTTACGTATTTATAAATATATACATTTCCAACATATATATCTTTCAACAAAGATACTGTAATCATTGATGGTGTTCCCGTGTCTGTTGATATACATGTCTCAATGTAAGAAGTCCTACTCCACTCACGTTAGGTGATCATGTTAGTTCAAGTTGGTTTTCAATGCTTGCGTATTTAATTGCCTGTTTTATGATACGTTGTTTCGTATTTACTCTAACCGCCGGTTTATAATTACAGGCCCTGCCTGTGGAATTTCTTTGTATGGTTCTGATGTCAACACACGCGTGCCTGCATCCCCAACAACAGGTACCCCTGCTTTTTTTCATTTATAGTCCCGCCACACTTTAATACACAAGTCCGTGCAAATGTTTAATGAACACTCCTACTGTATCATAGGTGTTGACAATGGTGGACATGGAAGGCGTAAAAGGAAGTCAGGCGAAGGGGCTTCAGGTTACTCTCCACCATTGCTGATACCATTTGTATATCTTTCATCCCATGTTTGTCAAAGAGCCTTTAATTGCTGTATTTATTGGCTGTCATAGGGTCATACACTTTACAAGTCTTTGCTTCGGGGGATATTGTTGACACAACTGGCGTGATATCATATGCATCGCAATGTTAGTAATGTCCAATTTCATATTCATTCATTTAATATACGTTCTATGACATGATTTACCCTTTTTTTTCATAGGTCAACCAGTTCGCCGTACTTGAAGAACAAATGTCACTGATTCAGCACCACGTGCTGCTGAAAACGGTATCTCCATCTGTAGGGATACTCTACACCAGTCGATACATGTGTCAGCTGATACGGTTAGTCACGTTGGTATTTGTTATTTTTCATTTTTGTTGTGGCTGATTCATCACCACGTGCTGCTGAAAAAGTACTGACCAAGATACGGTACTATTGAAAACTGGAAATGACGTGGCATGTTTACTAAAATTTTAAATGTAGGGGCCCCACAGGAACAGGAACGTATTCGGAAAACGCGAAGGACAAAAGGTATAAGGAGGGGGAAGACAAAGGTCAAGCAGAATCTGGTGGAAGCCAATGTCTACGACACAAGGGCAAGGTATAATTCTAATTTTCTTCCTTTGTTACATCCCAAATATCATGGTATATTTGACATTCTGATCCAAAAATATGATTCCATCAGTATAAGACATAAAAAAGAGTTTTAAGTTGTTCTAGACAAATTGCTACTATGCAAAACAAACTCGATATGGAGGTACTTATCTTCGTGCTGTTAAAAAAGGTTTAGTCAAACCAACCGCCATTGTTGTTGTTGCTCCAACCTGATCTGGTCCTCTTCTTTCCGATAACTTAGCACAAAAATCTGAAATTGCAAATTTGTCTCTCAAAGAATTTCAGGTTACTGATGTTGTAAAAGGTGCGTTAGAAAAGGCATTATTGCCCTGTATTACAGTGTCGCACAACATGTATACAATTTCATAATCGACCAACAGCCGCGCCCGGTAGAAAGTAGCACGTTGCAAATTTATGTTATCGTATTAAAACTTTTACATAAAATTGATTTCAAACTTCGGTAGCCCAAAGCCATGCATATGGTCTGCGGAAAAGGACGCTCGCCAACATGTGTATAGGTTCGTTCACATACTTTAAATTACATGACAAGAACGTATTCCAGAAAACAAAGACAATGAGCATTACAACAATCTGGCATCGAGTAAACAATAAAACAATGCCAGATAACACAATTCGATACACAAACTACACGACAACTTAAGACTCTGGTGCAACAATCTACAAAATTAAGCCATTCAATATAATTAAAAGCTTTCATACTATGGAAATAAGATATGTGACCATAGTTTGCTAATACCTTCATGTCCTTATCATTGCACGTTCACATGGTTCACAAACCCACTCCTCAACAGCTGAAGATGCATGACAACCAGCTCCACGGAAGATGAGTCAACAAACACGCCCTATACCGAGCTCAACAGCATCAGCTTTTTTGTTATAACATGTTTCCTACACTTTTGTGTAACTCTTACACTTGCAAAGATGCATGACAACTGCTCCACTTAAACACGTTGCATATAAATGTCAGACGTAACTGTTTGTCGTCGGCCCTAATCAAACCTGACATATTACTGTCATTGCAGGCACATCTCAATCAGTAGCTGCAACCACACTTAACAACAGTTGCACATGAAGCTAGCGGGCCACAAATGCGACAGACTGTTCCGTTTTGTTCCAAATGTCCATCACTTTTTTGTTATAACATGTTTCCTACACTTTTGTGTAACTCTTACACTTGCAAAGATCGACAAATAGAGCAAACACCATGCTTGTTTTCTATCATCCAACAAAACGTACACCTCTGATATATCAAATACAATTTAACCAAATGTTTAAACAATTCAAAATGCTTGTTTGTAATATAATACTTTATTTTTTATGTTTTGAAAGGAATTTTTATTTTATTTTATCATAATATGACCGCGATCTACCATGTACGATTACCTAATTAGCTCGTCGATACACCAGATTTGATCAATGTTTAAAATAAATTTACGACACATTAAGGTGACACTTTTTTATGTCTTAAATGATGGTTTTGTTGGATATTGTAGGCATTGGGCCTAAACTAACTTACCAAGAGGACTTTTGGTCTACACTTTTTGTAAAGATGGACAAAGAGTTTTGCTATGTACATATTATATTGGTGTATGTGTACTCGTTGTTAGCTCAGGTCGGTTAGTTATTTTTAATTAAAGGCAAACTCATATAATATGTATAATCTCATATAAATACAAAACCTCACTTTCGTTTTGATAGGACTTAAACACACAACTTATTGATAAAAGACATAATCATATCACAGATGATGTTAGACTAAACACTTACCGGTTGGCCACACTTGCTAATCATGGCCAAAGCCATGCATACATCAACAACTATCTCATGAATCGCAGTTTCTAGTTAAAGAAAATAAACCCAATATTATACATTTGTAAAGAATATTCACGCCAACGCTTTCAGCAAAAGGCCCAATGATTTACTTTTTGCTTTTGTTCTTATTTCCTTTGTTGGAAAATGAGTTTTGCAAAATGAGTTTTTGCAAATTTTGGACACTATTTAATATATGTATATGTTATATATATTTATATTTCTTGGTAGCTTTGCATTCTCCTCGACGAGAGCTTCGCAACGAGTTAAAGAGTGTCAAAAATGGAGTTGATATGAATGAGATATCGTGTCTCAAAGTGAGGCACTTGAAACACAACATTTGGAAAAGTGGGAGTATCCCACATCGCCCAAAACAAGAAATGAAACCTTGTTTATATAGGAATCTTGATATGAACCTTCAAATTGATTTGTTGGTTTTACTCCAACACCTACGTGCGCGCGCGCAGGGGGGTGCGAGCCCGCGCGACCTGCGGACACGAATGCAGCTCCGAAACCTCGCATTCTTGCATATCTTTTTGCTGCAGATTCGGGCTTGTAGTTTTCCAGATTCTGTATTCTGTATCAATCTATTTTAGGAATAGATTTAAACTTAGTGAATAAGTTTTACAGAATAATATTGTGTTAGTAAATTATATGCAAATCGTGTTTTATTATAACAGATTTGTATATTTTCGGATCTTATTTATCTCGGAAAACAAGTTAGGTTTTACGTCTCTCATTCAGTTTTCATATACAGAGAAACGCAGCTCCAGCACAGAAACATTCCAGCCATCTCTTCGATCAGAAACACTCGGTCTTTCCGTGATCTTTCAGGCAAGTATTCTAGTCCGGCTGTGCAACAGCTACGTACGTTGTACCCTGGGAAACAGACGGCGAATCTGTTTAAGGGAATCGTGTTCAACACGAGCCTCGTGCCTTTTTACTGCTTTCATTTAAATTACGTTGAATAGTGTCTGTCTTCTGCTTCTACTACATTCTGTCTGTTATTTATTTACTGCTGTTTATTTGTTATAGTTATAATCTGATTTTCATAAATAAAGTGTACACCGTTTCCCATAGTCTTAAAACAAATTCCGTTTAACCGAATTTAAAACACTTTGTTATAAAATCGGATTAATTATTAACAGGATTTTATAAACTGTTTTCTGTCGAAACCTTGTTGAGTTTATTTGGAAATCAGTTTCTTTTAAACAGTTTTATACATACAGATTTGGCGTTCAGATCTATAACGTTTTTTTTAAGCAGTTATCTTATCAGTTTATAACGAAACCAAGATTGAGTTTCTAAATAACTGATTTACTTGATCCATCGAAACCAAGATAGAGTTTTGTTGAATCAGATCTGGTACAAGTAGATACCAATTTTCAACAGCTTGTTTGACTGTTTGTGTTTGTTTTTCAGGATGACAAACACCAATACCCCTCCTGTGACTACTCCTGTGAACGTAACTGGTGCGCCAGTTACCAACACGGTTGCTAATCATGCTGAGAAACCAGAGAAATTCAATGGGCAGAATTTCAAGAGGTGGCAACAGAAGATGTTTTTCTATCTGACTACTTTGAACCTTGCGCGGTTCTTAAAAGAAAACTCATCTAACGTGGAACCTCTTGCAGAAGGTCAATCCTCTAATCAACAGGCTGTTCAAGCCTTGGAAGCATGGAAACATTCAGATTTTTTGTGTCACAATTATGTTCTGAATGGTTTGGTTGATTCTTTGTACAACGTGTACTGCAAGACCAAGACTGCCAAAGAATTATGGGAGTCATTGGAACGCAAGTACAAAACTGAGGATGGTGGTACAAAGAAGTTCGTGGTAGCTCGTTTTTTTGGATTACAAGATGGTTGATTCAAAGAATGTGATAAGTCAGGTTCAAGATCTGCAGGTTCTGCTACACGACATTCATGCTCAGGGAATGACTTTGAGTGAAACTTTTCAAGTTGATGCTATTATTGAAAAGTTACCTCCAAGCTGGGTAGAATTCAAGAACTACCTGAAGCATAAGCGAAAGGAGATGAGTGTTGAAGACTTGGTTGTTCGTCTTCGTATTGAAGAGGACAACAAGCTGGCTCAAAAAAACACGTATACGCCTGATTCTGCAAAGGCAAATATGGTTAAGCATGTTTCGTCATCTTCAAAGTCCAATGTCAATGCTAAAGGCAAAGGAAAAGGAAAGAATGACAAAAAGGGCAAAGGGAAGTCTGAGTACCTTGCTCCTAAAGCTGCAATTGTGAAACAGAAGTTCCAAGGGGTGTGTTTCAACTGTGACCAGCCAGGTCACCGTGCTGCTAATTGTAAGATGCCGAAGCGGGTGACTCCACGCCAGGTTAATATGGTGAATGAAGATGTGGACATGATTGCTATGGTGTCTGATGTCATTGCCATGATCTCTGAAGTTAACCTGGTAGGTTCCAACAATAGGGAATGGTGGGTGGATACTGGGGCTACCCGTCATGTGTGTGCTGATAAGAGTATGTTTCACTCTTTCAGAGTGGTTGATAGTGGAGAGAAGTTGTACATGGGCAACTCTGCAACTGCTGAAATCAAGGGTGAAGGAGATGTAATCTTGAAGATGACATCCATGAAAGAGCTCAAGTTGACTAATGTCTTGTATGTTCCAGAGATTCGCAAGAATCTTGTGTCTGGTTGGCTGTTGAACAAGTTTGGTTTTCGTCTTGTTTTTTAGTCTAATAAGTTTGTTCTTTCTAAGAATCAAGTGTATGTTAGTAGGGGATATGCCCTGAATGGTATGTTTAAACTCAATGTAATGGTTGTTAAGAATGCTATCAATAAAATGAATTCTTCTGCTTACTTGATTGAGTCTTCTAATATGTGGCATGGCCGTCTTGGACATGTAAATTTTAATTCAATGCGACGTTTGATTAAATTTAATTGCATACCTAATTTCCATATTGACTCAAAATATAAATGTGAAACTTGTGTTGAAGCCAAACTTACAAGAGCATCATTCAAATCGGTTGAACGAAAAACCGAACCACTTGATATGATACACACTGACATATGTGATTTGAAATCACTACCCACAAAAGGTGGCAATAAGTACTTTATCACGTTTATTGATGATTGCACCAAGTATTGCTATGTTTACTTACTGAAAAGTAAAGATGAAGCTATAGACAAGTTTGTTCTATACAAAAACGAAGTTGAGAATCAACTTAGTAAGAAAATCAAGGTGGTCCGAAGTGATAGAGGAGGTGAATATGTGTCTCCATTCGCTGACCTATGTGCGAAACATGGAATTAGACACGAGTTCAACCGTACCTTGAAAGAAATGGTTATTGCCATGTTGATAAGTTCTGGTCTAAGCCAGGACATGTGGGGGGAAGCCATTCTAACGCCTACTTATCTTTTAAATAAGATACCTCGTAAGGAAAAAGAAGAGACCCCATATGAATTATGGATGGGAAGAAAACCATCATATCAGTACTTACGAGTGTGGGGGTGTCTAGCAAAGGTAGCTATACCAACTCCCAAGGCCCAAAAGATTGGACCTAAATCTGTGGATTGTATATTCATCGGATATGCTAAGAATAGCAGTGCTTATCGTTTCATTGTACATGATTCGAAAAATCCGGATATACAAAAGGGCACTTTAATGGAATCAAGGAATGCTTCATTCTTTGAAACTATATTTCCTTGTTTAACGAAGGAAACTGGAAGTTCATCTAGAATAGATGAAGAAGTTGT
Source organism: Chrysanthemum seticuspe (assembly GCA_019973895.1). Lineage (NCBI taxonomy): Eukaryota > Viridiplantae > Streptophyta > Magnoliopsida > Asterales > Asteraceae > Chrysanthemum > Chrysanthemum seticuspe. Next base: position 16,244,162 of record BPTQ01000008.1, read on the forward strand.
CCAAGATAAGAGACAACGAGATGATAATGATCTCCAAGATGAGAGACAAGATCAAACTGAAGAAGAAGAGGTTGAACCTAGAAGAAGCAAGAGGGCAAGAACCGAGAAATCGTTTGGACCCGATTTTGTTTCTTTTATGGTTGAAAACGAACCTACTTCATACCGAGAAGCGGTTACTTCCTCAGAAGTGCCTCAGTGGAAAGAAGCCATTAAAAGTGAAATAGATTCTATTTTACAAAATCATACTTGGGAGCTCGTGGATTTACCTCCTGGTTGTAAACCACTAGGCTATAAATGGATCTTCAAGAAGAAGATGAAAGCCGATGGCACCATTGACAAGTATAAAGCAAGATTAGTAATCAAAGGATTTAGACAACGTGAAGGTCTTGATTACTTTGATACATATTCGCCTGTTACGCGAATAACCTCGATTAGGATGATACTTGCTATTGCCGCTTTAAGAAATTTGGAAGTTCACCAAATGGATGTGAAAACGGCATTTCTAAACGGAGATTTAGAAGAAGAAATCTACATGAACCAACCTGAGGGTTTCATGGCTCCTGGACAAGAGAACAAAGTTTGTAGGCTTGTTAAGTCATTATATGGCTTAAAGCAAGCTCCCAAACAATGGCATCAAAAATTTGACCACGTCATGCTAGAGAGTGGATTCAAAATTAATGAATGCGACAAATGTGTTTATGTCGAAGACATAAATAGTGGATATGTAATCTTGTGTTTATATGTTGATGATATGCTTATCGTTGGCAGTAACGACAAGATGATCAAATCTACTAAAGACATGTTGAAATCAAAGTTTGACATGAAGGATATGGGTTTGGCTGATGTGATCCTTGGAATAAAGATCATACGAACTCAGAATGGACTTGTGTTAAGTCAAGCACATTATGTGGACAAAATTCTTAATACTCATAATGCGGGGGATTCCGGCCTAGCTAGAACTCCAATTGACACCAGTAAGCATCTATCTAAAAATAGAGGCTTAGGTGTTGCCCAATTAGAGTATTCAAAAATTATTGGCATGTTAATGTACTTAATGACAGGTACCCGACCTGACTTAGCATATGTTGTTAGCAGGCTAAGTAGGTATACTAGTAACCCAAGCTATGCACATTGGGCAGCTATGACTAGGGTACTTCACTATTTGAGATACAGTCGCGATTATGGACTGCATTATGATCGATATCCAGCTGTTATCGAGGGATACAGTGATGCAAATTGGATATCTGACATAAAGGATTCTAGATCGACTAGTGGATATGTGTTTACACTAGGAGGGGCAGCTATATCTTGGAAGTCTTCCAAGCAAACTGTTATAGCTAAGTCCACGATGGAATCAGAATTTATCGCGTTAGATAAATGCGGACAAGAGGCGGAATGGCTACGTCAATTCGTAGAGGACATACCAAGGTGGCCTAAACCGGTAACGGCCATTAGTATACATTGTGATAGTCAATCGGCAATTGGCAGAGCTCATAGCATAATGTATAATGGAAAGTCCAGACATATCCGTCGTCAACATAATTCGATACGACAACTACTCTCAACAGGAGTTATCTCAATTGACTATGTAAAGTCAAAGGATAACATCGCGGATCCGCTTACGAAAGGCTTAAGCAGAGAGTTAGTAAGTAAGTCGTCTAGAGGAATGGGACTAAAGCCCTTGAAGGAATGAGTTTCTATGAAGGAAAACCTAACCCAGTTGACTGGAGATCCCAAGATTTGGGTTCAATAGGACAACCTAATCATAGAAATGTGGGGGAAGTCACGTCAATGTGGGGGGGTTACTAAATATTGTAACTTTCCTAGTCCATTCCTATAACAAATGTGACTTGTTGAGAGGTTAAACATATGGCTTTAATGATTCAGGATGAAATCATAAAGCATAATGAAACAAGATGAAATCACAAAACATATGTTTTTAATGATTCAAGATGAAATCACCTATGTGAGAGAGAAGTGGGGTCGCTTCGAAGGGAAATGTGGGGGCGCAAGTCCTAAGAGCTCTTGCAGAACCAGGCTAGTGTTCATGACCATAACGAACACGACTATGAGGACTAGACAGTGTCAGGGAGAGTCTTGTGTGAAGTGTAATGTCGTCTACGTAAATGGATGATGAGTTCAAGGACATCGCATCTACTCAGATCTAGGAGACTAAGTGCATCTCACAAGGGAAGGTTCAAAGGGTTACACCTACCTATCCTATGCAAGACGTAACCGCAGAAATTTCACTGAAACTTTCGTGTGTTTTCGACCGATTTCCATTCATGTGGGGGATTGTTGGAAAATGAGTTTTGCAAAATGAGTTTTTGCAAATTTTGGACACTATTTAATATATGTATATGTTATATATATTTATATTTCTTGGTAGCTTTGCGTTCTCCTCGACGAGAGCTTCGCAACGAGCTAAAGAGTGTCAAAAATGGAGTTGATATGAATGAGATATCGTGTCTCAAAGTGAGGCACTTGAAACACAAAATTTGGAAAAGTGGGAGTATCCCACATCGCCCAAAACAAGAAATGAAACCTTGTTTATATAGGAATCTTGATATGAACCTTCAAATTGATTTGTTGGTTTTACTCCAACACCTACGTGCGCGCGCGCAGGGGGGTGCAGATTTCAGGATTTCTGGGCCAAAATGGGTTCGAAGCTTCTGAACTCATGCGAGCCCGCGCGACCTGCGGACACGAATGCAGCTCCGAAACCTCGCATACCTGCGTATCTTTTTGCTGCAGATTCGGGCTTGTAGTTTTCCAGATTCTGTATTTTGTATCAATCTATTTTATGAATAGATTTAAACTTAGTGAATAAGTTTTACAGAATAATATTGTGTTAGTAAATTATATGCAAATCGTGTTTTATTATAACAGATTTGTATATTTTCGGATCTTATTGATCTTGGAAAACAAGTTAGGTTTTACGTCTCTCATTCAGTTTTCATATACAGAGAAACGCAGCTCCAGCACAGAAACATTCCAGCCATCTCTTCGATCAGAAACACTCGGTCTTTCCGTGATCTTTCAGGCAAGTATTCTAGTCCGGCTGTGCAACAGCTACGTACGTTGTACCCTGGGAAACAGACGGCGAATCTGTTTTAAGGGAATCGTGTTCAACACGAGCCTCGTGCCTTTTTACTGCTTTCATTTAAATTACGTTGAATAGTGTCTGTCTTCTGCTTCTACTCCATTCTGTCTGTTATTTATTTACTGCTGGTTATTTGTTATAGTTATAATCTGATTTTCATTAATAAAGTGTACACCGTTTCCCACAGTCTTAAAACAAATTCGGTTTAACCGAATTTAAAACACTTTGTTATAAAATCGTATTAATTATTAACAGGATTTTATAAACTGTTTTCTGTCGAAACCTTGTTGAGTTTCTTTGGAAATCAGTTTCTTTTAAACAGTTTTATACATATAGATTTGGCGTTCAGATCTATAACGTTTTTTTAAGCAGTTATCTTATCAATTTATAACGAAACCAAGATTGAGTTTCTAAATAACTGATTTACTTGATCCATCGAAACCAAGATAGAGTTTTGTTGAATCAGATCTGGTACAAGTAGATACCAATTTTCAACAGCTTGTTTGACTGTTTGTGTTTGTTTTTCAGGATGACAAACACCAATACCCCTCATGTGACTACTCCTGTGAACATAACTGATGCCCCAGTTACCAACACGGTTGCTAATCATGCTGAGAAACCAGAGAAATTCAATGGGCAGAATTTCAAGAGGTGGCAACAGAAGATGTTTTTCTATCTGACTACTTTGAACCTTGCGCGGTTCTTAAAAGAAAACCCACCTAACGTGGAACCTCCTGCAGAAGGTCAATCCTCTAATCAACAAGCTGTTCAAGCCTTGGAAGCATGGAAACATTCAGATTTTTTGTGTCACAATTATGTTCTGAATGGTTTGGTTGATTCTTTGTACAACGTGTACTGCAAGACCAAGACTGCCAAAGAATTATGGGAGTCATTGGAACGCAAGTACAAAACTGAGGATGCTGGTACAAAGAAATTCGTGGTAGCTCGTTTTTTGGATTACAAGATGCTTGATTCAAAGAATGTGATAAGTCAGGTTCAAGATCTGCAGGTTCTGCTACACGACTTTCATGATGAGGGAATGACTTTGAGTGAAACTTTTCAAGTTGCTGCTATTATTGAAAAGTTACCTCCAAGCTGGGTAGAATTCAAGAACTACCTGAAGCATAAGCGAAAGGAGATGAGTGTTGAAGACTTGGTTGTTCGTCTTCGTATTGAAGAGGACAACAAGCTGGCTCAGAAAAACACGTATACGCCTGATTTTGCAAAGGCAAATATGGTTAAGCATGTTTCGTCATCTTCAAAGTCCAATGTCAATGCTAAAGGCAAAGGAAAAGGAAAGAATGACAAAAAGGGCAAAGGGAAGTCTGAGTACCTTGCTCCTAAAGCTGCAATTGTGAAACAGACTTTCCAAGGGGTGTGTTTCAACTGTGACCAGCCAGGTCACCGTGCTGCTAATTGTAAGATGCCGAAGCGGGTGACTCCACGCCAGGCTAATATGGTGAATGAAGATGTGTACATGATTGCTATGGTGTCTGATGTCATTGCCATGATCTCTGAAGTTAACCTGGTAGGTTCCAACAACAGGGAATGGTGGGTGGATACAGGGGCTACCCGTCATGTGTGTGCTGATAAGAGTATGTTTCACTCTTTCAGGGCGGTTGATAGTGGAGAGAAGCTGTATGATCGGTGCAAAACCGTCAAGTTATCTCACGCAAGCTAGCCACTTGTGAATGACCAACTGTAAGAAACTCAAAACAGTTCACACACCAAATTCAATTTAGATCAGAGGAATATAGTGGATTCTTGAGTCGTTAAGTCCCACGGAGGATGAATTGGTGTTAAACAACTTCACCAGATGATAGAATGATCACTAAGGATAGTGATCAGTAAGGGTTTTGATGTATATTTACCTAAAGAAAAGATTTACAAATAACAGCGACTTAAATGCAAATTAAGAAAATTAAAAAGATAAAATATATTAAATAAACGCTATCACTATTTTTACAGATCGATGAACGTTTATTTTATAAAACAAAATAACTTAAATAAAGTATTTTAACTAGAACGTAAACCTAAATTATCTAAAAACGTTATTTAAAACGGAAACGAGCGTTATTTACGAAAATGGCGCTGGAGCGCAAGATAAAACGTAAATTTTATGAAATAAAAGGCCTACGAGTGTAAAACTAATTTTATTACGTACTATATGATAAAAGAAAATTTTAGAAAAAAGATTTATATTTTTTAGATAATTATTTTATTTATTATGAATTAAATACTATAAAACACTAATTAAATGTTTAAAAATAGTAAAACTAATGAGAAAAATCCGAAACTTTTTTATAAAATACTTATTACTAATACAAATTTATTAAAATTACAAAACTGGAAAAAGCTACTACGAATAAGCTACAAATAAGCTAAAATGCTCGTTTAAGCTAAAATGAATAAAACGTATATAAGAGATAGATAGTGCAAGGTTTTAACGAGAAAGACCCAAGGGCGCAATGGTTACAGGTACCCCCACTATCATTCCCATAAGGGAGAGGTCTCAGGTTCGACCCCTGCCTCTCCCTTTTTGCACAAACATTTTATTTTTGAAATTTTATTTGACAAACTGATTAAGAACAAGAAAATAAGCAATTATTAAAACTACAACTTTATCTGAAAATGACTAATAAGCTGATTTAGAGCTTATTTTTCCAACAGTGGGCTAAAATGAGATAAGCTCATAGATTAAGCTATAATGGCTTATAAACTCATGAAATAAGCTAAGTTATCTGAAAATAAGCCAAGCAGCTTATGATAGGCTAATATTACAACTGAAAAAGCAATTTTGAAATACAAATAAGAACATATTAAAATCTAAATGAGCTTAAACTTTACTGGTACACAGTTGACTTTTAGATTTCTAGCTATCTTCTAGCTTATTATTAAGCACTTAAATAAGCTAATAAATGAAAAGGAACATTGGAACTAACTAGCTAACCAGCTGGGCTATCTAAAAAGCTAAATCTTTAATATTGGAGTTCACTAATGAGCTTATAGTGAGCTTATGAAAAAGCTTGGAAAAACTGTATGCTCAGTTACTATATGAAATATATAAAACAATAAGCACTATGCAGGCTTATTAAATAAGCTAAAATTGGAGAAAATAAACTTAGAACCTTTAGATAGCTAGGTGGCCTACTCAAAAAACTAAAGTACATAAGCTGAGACTCATCAATAAGCTCTGTGAGAGCTTATTAAACTTGGTAGCTCACTGGTGCACAGGGGAGGTTTTCAGACAAGGGGTCCAAAAGAGGCTAATCAAAAAGCTATCTATAAGCTAATTTTATAAAACCTAGTATTTTTATATTTTTCTTTAGCAGCTAAACTTTATTTTCCAAAAAGGGTTTAAGCTAAATCCTAATATTTAATCCTATATAAAATTATACTTTTTATTCAAAAACGACTTAATGGAAATTTTGACTTTTTAATTACTCTACTAAGTTGACTAAACTGAACTTTAAATCAATAATATGGACTGATTAAGTTATAATAAGCTATACTAAGGTTGATTTAAGCTAGAGGATTAAGTTTTAGGCTAATGTGATGAGATATGCATTCCAAACTCTTAACAGTGAACTGTTTAAGTAGGATTAAGACTAAGTTTGACTTTTTATTAAATAAGGACTATATCTATGTGTTTGACTGAGCTATATAGAACTAAGGTAACATGTATCAAGTAATAACAACAATTAAAACAACACTAAACTCTATTAGTTCAGCAGATCCAAACATCCCTTATTAGGACTGTTATGAAGCTAAACTTACATGAGGTTCAGCTGAAATGAGCTTAACTCAGAATCAAACCAATCATTTTAAAACCAAATCCAATCAGAATCTAGCTCAGCTTCAACCCAACTCCATTTCTGCAACAGCATACTTCTTCTTCCTTTCTTGAATTTATTTATGAGCTATATATTTGTATTTTTGATATTTTTACTTACACTGGTTTTTACTGCTTTAAAAACATGTAAAAGATTATAAGTAATCAAAATAAGCTTGAAGAAACATGAAATTACAACATTTAACAGTTTTAAGTGGATTTGTCAAATTCACTCAAAATTGCTAAAATTGAAATCAAACTTGGTAACTGAAATTAATACTTGGAAATGGGTTTAGATTACATTAAAAACTTTGATAATACAACTTGGAAGCTGAAAATTACACTAGAAGATGAAATTATACTAAAACGACAATCTACACTATTCTAAAACTAACTACTCTCACTTCTCAGCTCCTTTTCTTCTATTTATTCAACAAAAAGTATCCTCTCACATCTCTGATTATTTCCCATCACATTTCTGAGCTGTTGGATGAGTCAAAGTTATCACAGCCTTTGAATTGAAAATTGGCGCCAAAAAGTCATAGAGTGGATATCTGTAATTAATGGGGTATGGGCTGGTTTGCAAGGTGGAGGGGGCATGGTGATGTGGTAGATATGTGCTGGAAAGGAGACAGTGAGGTGGGGGTAGCAGGTGGAGTAGATTGAGTGGATACAGGTGTTGGGGGGAAGAAGGAGGGATGGTGAATAGTGGCGGGTTATCTGTTTTATTTTAAATTTCGGGTTTTGGGTTTGGGTAGATTGGGCCACAGCTGGTTTAAGTGGATTTGGATTTGGCTTAATAATGGATCCGTTTGGTTTAGCTAGTAACATACAAGGACCAAAAGTGTAATTTTCTGAAACTTGAGGACTGAATTATCCAATCTTCCAAAGTTAACATAAGGATTAAACTTGCCATTCATTAGTAGTACAAGGACCATTAGTGATAAAATTACATTTTTTATAAGTCCAGGGACTAAAAATGTCAAGTTTGAAACTTGAGGGGCCAAAATGTAATTTCTCCAAAAGTTTATCATAAGGACCATTCTTGTCATTTATTAATAGTACAAGGTTAAAATTTGATAATTTTCACTTTTTAAATTAACCAAGGACTATTTTTGACAATTTTCCAAACTTGAGGGACTAAAGTTGTCATTTTGTGATTTTTAAACTTTAAAAGGTTTGTTTTGACAACTTTTGAATCTCATGGACCTAAAATGATATTTTACAAGTTTTTGACTTACCAGGGACTAATTTTGACAACTTTTGTAACTTGGGGGACTAAAACTGCCAATTATGCAAACTTAATACGTTTTTCACCAGATTTTGATGTTTTTGCATTTAAAACATATAAAACACTTGTTTGTGATATTTTTATCATTTTGAAGCATTTCTGAGTGTTTTCAGATGTTTTTGCAGTCTAAATAGTACAAAAATGATGAGTATTTAGACACTCATCAATCCCCCACACTAAGATATTGCTAGACCCTAGCAATGATTTATGAAAATTTAATGGATTTTATCTCTTTACCAAAAGCCATTACTTCTGGAGTAGCCAATTGTTTTAGTTCAAGTAAGAACTTTGGTACAATGATAACCAAATGATTTTGAGCAAATCATAAGCTTTCAACGGATTTGATTTGTCTTTACCAGAAGCCGTACCCTTCTGGACTAGCCAACTCTTAGATAAATTATCAATATTATCTTTGGTGAGTCGATTACCAATTATGGATTTTCAACTGCCTTTACCACAAGCCATAATCTTGCGGGCTAGCCAACTTTTTACTTTTTAGGATATGGTGAGCTGAACACCATACAATTTTGGGCAAATTGCAAGCCATAAACGGATTTGAGATATCTTTACCAAGAGCCGTTTGCTCCTGGATTAGCCAATCCTTATGCGGGTTAGACATGGTGGACTGATTACCATTTGTTGTGTTTAGTACATAGTACTTCCACTAAATAAAATTTTTTAAAATTTGGCCATTTTGGGGGAAAAAGGGACTAAAAGGGTACATTTACGATCAAATTCGCCAGAATTTCCCCCCCACACTTAGAAATGAATATTGTCCTCAATATTCAAAGTACCGGCGGTTATGCCGAAACTTAGAACGGAAAAAGATAACATTACTAGCTAAGTGTAGAAACACAACAATTATTCTCTTTTTTTAATATTCACAATTTTCATTTATTTTCAAAATCTATATACAACATGTGGGGCATCTCCCCCACACTAGGGTGGTACACACGGGTGAAAACCCATATTTAGCTATTGTTTTTAATTACCGAGTCGCTAGCTTGACTCGACCCCGAATTTATTTGTTCATGGGGAAGTGAGTGGAAGAGACAATCTCCATCGGACTTTCATTCAAAATGTTTGTATAAACATTGAAGTACATGAAAGTTCCACACCGACGAGATATACATAGAAAGAACCGGCTCAAAAATGATAAATGAAAATGCCGGGGTCAAAGATAATGTCTTCATTCCCGAAGGAGTGAAGAACAGGAGAAGCTACGGGATAGGTGAAGAAAAGAAAGAAAATCATGATGAAAATCATGACTAACTCATCTTCATCCATTGGAGAATTCATGATTTCTGGATCATGAATTTCATTATTTAAGCTCACTTGATCAAGACATATTCTGGGCGGGAGGGATGGGATTTTGATATCAAGCAAGTTCTCATGGCTGAGAACATTTCCCTCCGGAACACAAAGATCATTTATGTCTAGATCAAAGTGGAAGTTATCATACTCCGATGGAGATATGATATGAGTGAGTTCAAAGGAGAACTCCTCGTAAAGAGAATCATTCACATCAAGTGAATTTGTGAACTCTTGTTCCATTATGGGCTCATCACTATCCTCGATCTGAGTATCAAAGAGTAGATTCTCAGAAATTAAAGTGAATTCAGAGTCGAATTCAAATAGAGGATTGGTGAAAGTAGCTTTGAATGCTTCGGGAACAAGGTGATTAACATTCTCTATTGGATTGTTAGGGGGAGAAGTGAGTGAACGATCATTATAAAGGAGACTTTCAATTTCTCCTAGGTTGGCTTTGAAATCAAAGAGATCATCATCACTTTCTAATGAAAGTGGAATGATGTGAGTGAGTTCATCAGTAAACTCCTCAAAAAGAGGATCAACATCACAATGTGAAAGTGATGCCTCAACATTCTCAATGTCTCCATAAGATTTACAATCATCGCTAAAATCGGAGAAAGTCTCAAAATGATCTTTTGAACACTCAAGAGGGGAAGAAGAATCACACATATGCTCAGAAGTTCCCTGTGACTCTCTCGGGATTGGGACAAGGTCCTCAACACTAGACTTTATGAATTCGTCCAATTCCTTTTCAGGAACAGCGTCAAGATGCTCGTCCCCCATGTTCAGAGAGTGAGTGGGAGCTTCGGGTGTGATAGCAGTTGTTTGAGAATGAATCTCAACTGCTGGAATATCCACTGATGAATTTGATGAATCTTCAAGTGTATCTTCATCATCACTATCATCAGGAATAAAACGAAATTGAGAGCTAGATCTGGCTGCTTTTTCTTTTGCAATTAATTCCCTAATAGACTTTTCAAAGGCAATTTGGGAATTTATTTTAGCAGCCTGCTCTTCAGCTAGCAATTCTTCCATGGATTTCTCATGTGAATTTTGAATGACGGGACATTGTGGGAGTGGAGATTTGTCAAAACCGGAAGGTTGACAGTGATAATCATCATGAGGACCCCCACAATATACACAAGAAAAACTGGGAACATTATGAAATGCTGTCTTACTCAACTCCTCAGTTCTTTTCACTGACTCCAGAAGCTCTAGATAAGTGTCTTGTTGGGTTTGCTGAGGAATTTGAGTCATTTGGCACTGTGGAGGTTGGTCGTGATATGGATAGTCGTAATTGTTACAAGGAAATGGATTCCCTGTTTGACAATCAGAGCTGAAATGGGGACCTCCACAATTCTCACAACAGTAAAACTGTTGAGCCTGGATTGGTGAATCATATGGATATTGGTCATACCCAAAGTTCTGAGTATCACCGGAGAACTGTTCATAGACAAACGTGTTTCCGGATTGACATTCAAATCCTTGGTGAGGACCACCACAAAATTCACAGCAGTATTGTTGATTATATGAAGATAAGTCGGGCTGTGGTGGGTAGTTGGAAAATTTTGAGGGGTCGTTAAATGAGTTCGGATTGGGATCATAATCAAATGAATTCCTCGAACCACAAAACAAACAACTCCCGTTCCGAATATCATTACCACACTGTACACACGTACACCAGCGACATGGTGAACCAAAAAGAGGCTCACCACAACCGACACAAGGAATAAACGATTCTATTTGAGAGTTATGAGAAGGAATCAGTTCATTCAAAGAATCAACAAAACCAACATGGTGATCTGAATGACTATTTAGACTCAAAGAACATTTTGAAAAATCCGGATGTGGGACAAGTGGTGTGCTCTGAGAGCTAGCAATTTCCACCACTTCCGTTATGGTCTCTGGTTCAGGTTCTTGAGAAATGTGAAGATTAGGCAAGTCATTCTTGCTAGTCACCGGTCTAGATTCCGCATGTTTGCTTTTAACCGTAAATCGTGAAAGTGTATGATCAATTTTAGACGGCTTAGGAGCAATTGAGGGATTAGATCTTTGGATAACCGTAGGTTGGACGTATTTAGCACCTCCATTATCAGAGGAAAGTACCTGGTCCTTTGTCACCCCGGTTTCTCGTTCTATTTCCCTACGCAGAATCAATGGATCATCACGAACAACACGAATTCTTGATATTTGTGATAAAATAGGAAGTTTTTCAACTTCGTTCCAGATTTCGTCGTAGTCGAGTGATTCCATGAGAATAGAAGAAGTTTAGAATCAAATGGATAGAGGGTAAAGGAATAAAGAATCAAAAAGGGTAAGAGGGTAAAGATGAATATTTTTGGATTTTTGAAAAACATGCCATAAAAACAAAGAATGAAAATATTTTTGGTGTTATCAACACTTTAGAAAAAGTGTTAATGAACTTTTTGATTTTGAAAAATTGTTTACAAAAAGGTGGTATATGTGCAAGAATGGATCTGGAAATGCTAGAAACACGCTTACAGCCTCCCCGGCAGCGGCGCCAAAATTTGATCGGTGCAAAACCGTCAAGTTATCTCACGCAAGCTAGCCACTTGTGAATGACCAACTGTAAGAAACTCAAAACAGTTCACACACCAAATTCAATTTAGATCAGAGGAATATAGTGGATTCCTGAGTCGTTAAGTCCCACGGAGGATGAATTGGTGTTAAACAACTTCACCAGATGATAGAATGATCACTAAGGATAGTGATCAGTAAGGGTTTTGATGTATAATTACCTAAAGAAAAGATTTACAAATAACAGCGACTTAAATGCAAATTAAGAAAATTAAAAAGATAAAATATATTAAATAAACGCTATCACTATTTTTACAGATCGATGAACGTTTATTTTATAAAACAAAATAACTTAAATAAACTATTTTAACTAGAACGTAAACCTAAATTATCTAAAAACGTTATTTAAAACGGAAACGAGCGTTATTTACGAAAATGGCGCTGGAGCGCAAGATAAAACGTAAATTTTATGAAATAAAAGGCCTACGAGTGTAAAACTAATTTTATTACGTACTATATGATAAAAGAAAATTTTAGAAAAAAGATTTATATTTTTTAGATAATTATTTTATTTATTATGAATTAAATACTATAAAACACTAATTAAATGTTTAAAAATAGTAAAACTAATGAGAAAAATCCGAAACTTTTTTATAAAATACTTATTACTAATACAAATTTATTAAAATTACAAAACTGGAAAAAGCTACTACGAATAAGCTACAAATAAGCTAAAATGCTCGTTTAAGCTAAAATGAATAAAACGTATATAAGAGATAGATAGTGCAAGGTTTTAACGAGAAAGACCCAAGGGCGCAATGGTTACAGGTACCCCCACTATCATTCCCATAAGGGAGAGGTCTCAGGTTCGACCCCTGCCTCTCCCTTTTTGCACAAACATTTTATTTTTGAAATTTTATTTGACAAACTGATTAAGAACAAGAAAATAAGCAATTATTAAAACTACAACTTTATCTGAAAATGACTAATAAGCTGATTTAGAGCTTATTTTTCCAACAGTGGGCTAAAATGAGATAAGCTCATAGATTAAGCTATAATGGCTTATAAACTCATGAAATAAGCTAAGTTATCTGAAAATAAGCCAAGCAGCTTATGATAGGCTAATATTACAACTGAAAAAGCAATTTTGAAATACAAATAAGCACTTATTAAAATCTAAATGAGCTTAAACTTTACTGGTACACAGTTGACTTTTAGATTTCTAGCTATCTTCTAGCTTATTATTAAGCACTTAAATAAGCTAATAAATGAAAAGGAACATTGGAACTAACTAGCTAACCAGCTGGGCTATCTAAAAAGCTAAATCTTTAATATTGGAGTTCACTAATGAGCTTATAGTGAGCTTATGAAAAAGCTTGGAAAAACTGTATGCTCAGTTACTATATGAAATATATAAAACAATAAGCACTATGCAGGCTTATTAAATAAGCTAAAATTGGAGAAAATAAACTCAGAACCTTTAGATAGCTAGGTGGCCTACTCAAAAAACTAAAGTACATAAGCTGAGACTCATCAATAAGCTCTGTGAGAGCTTATTAAACTTGGTAGCTCACTGGTGCACAGGGGAGGTTTTCAGACAAGGGGTCCAAAAGAGGCTAATCAAAAAGCTATCTATAAGCTAATTTTATAAAACCTAGTATTTTTATATTTTTCTTTAGCAGCTAAACTTTATTTTCCAAAAAGGGTTTAAGCTAAATCCTAATATTTAATCCTATATAAAATTATACTTTTTATTCAAAAACGACTTAATGGAAATTTTGACTTTTTAATTACTCTACTAAGTTGACTAAACTGAACTTTAAATCAATAATATGGACTGATTAAGTTATAATAAGCTATACTAAGGTTGATTTAAGCTAGAGGATTAAGTTTTAGGCTAATGTGATGAGATATGCATTCCAAACTCTTAACAGTGAACTGTTTAAGTAGGATTAAGACTAAGTTTGACTTTTTATTAAATAAGGACTATATCTATGTGTTTGACTGAGCTATATAGAACTAAGGTAACATGTATCAAGTAATAACAACAATTAAAACAACACTAAACTCTATTAGTTCAGCAGATCCAAACATCCCTTATTAGGACTGTTATGAAGCTAAACTTACATGAGGTTCAACTGAAATGAGCTTAACTCAGAATCAAACCAATCATTTTAAAACCAAATCCAATCAGAATCTAGCTCAGCTTCAACCCAACTCCATTTCTGCAACAGCATACTTCTTCTTCCTTTCTTGAATTTATTTATGAGCTATATATTTGTATTTTTGATATTTTTACTTACACTGGTTTTTACTGCTTTAAAAACATGTAAAAGATTATAAGTAATCAAAATAAGCTTGAAGAAACATGAAATTACAACATTTAACAGTTTTAAATGGATTTGTCAAATTCACTCAAAATTGCTAAAATTGAAATCAAACTTGGTAACTGAAATTAATACTTGGAAATGGGTTTAGATTACATTAAAAACTTTGATAATACAACTTGGAAGCTGAAAATTACACTAGAAGATGAAATTATACTAAAACGACAATCTACACTATTCTAAAACTAACTACTCTCACTTCTCAGCTCCTTTTCTTCTATTTATTCAACAAAAAGTATCCTCTCACATCTCTGATTATTTCCCACATTTCTGAGCTGTTGGATGAGTCAAAGTGATCACAGCCTTTGAATTGAAAATTGGCGCCAAAAAGTCATAGAGTGGATATCTGTAATTAATGGGGTATGGGCTGGTTTGCAAGGTGGAGGGGGCATGGTGATGTGGTAGATATGTGCTGGAAAGGAGACAGTGAGGTGGGGGTAGCAGGTGGAGTAGATTGAGTGGATACAGGTGTTGGGGGGAAGAAGGAGGGATGGTGAATAGTGGCGGGTTATCTGTTTTATTTTAAATTTCGGGTTTTGGGCTTGGGTAGATTGGGCCACAGCTGGTTTAAGTGGATTTGGATTTGGCTTAATAATGGATCCGTTTGGTTTAGTTAGTAACATACAAGGACCAAAAGTGTAATTTTCTGAAACTTGAGGACTGAATTATCCAATCTTCCAAAGTTAACATAAGGATTAAACTTGCCATTCATTAGTAGTACAAGGACCATTAGTGATAAAATTACATTTTTTATAAGTCCAGGGACTAAAAATGTCAAGTTTGAAACTTGAGGGGCCAAAATGTAATTTCTCCAAAAGTTTATCATAAGGACCATTCTTGTCATTTATTAATATTACAAGGTTAAAATTTGATAATTTTCACTTTTTAAATTAACCAAGGACTATTTTTGACAATTTTCTAAACTTGAGGGACTAAAGTTGTCATTTTGTGATTTTTAAACTTTAAAAGGTTTGTTTTGACAACTTTTGAATCTCATGGACCTAAAATGATATTTTACAAGTTTTTGACTTACCAGGGACTAATTTTGACAAATTTTGTAACTTGGGGGACTAAAACTGCCAATTATGCAAACTTAATACGTTTTTCACCAGATTTTGATGTTTTTGCATTTAAAACATATAAAACACTTGTTTGTGATATTTTTATCATTTTGAAGCATTTCTGAGTGTTTTTAGATGTTTTTGCAGTCTAGATAGTACAAAAATGATGAGTATTTAGACACTCATCACTGTACATGGGCAACTCTGCAACTGCTGAAATCAAGGGTGAAGGAGATGTAATCTTGAAGATGACATCCGAGAAAGAGCTCAAGTTGACTAATGTCTTGTATGTTCCAAAGATTCGCAAGAATCTTGTGTCTGGTTGGCTGTTGAACAAGTTTGGTTTTCGTCTTGTTTTTTAGTCTGATAAGTTTGTTCTTTCTAAGAATCAAGTGTATGTTGGTAGGGGATATGCCCTGAATGGTATGTTTAAACTCAATGTAATGGTTGTTAAGAATGCTATCAATAAAATGAATTCTTCTGCTTACTTGATTGAGTCTTCTAATATGTGGCATGGCCGTCTTGGACATGTAAATTTTAATTCAATGCGACGTTTGATTAAATTTAATTGCATACCTAATTTCCATATTGACTCAAAATATAAATGTGAAACTTGTGTTGAAGCCAAACTTACAAGAGCATCTTTCAAATCGGTTGAACGAAAAACCGAACCACTTGATATGATACACACTGACATATGTGATTTGAAATCACTACCCACAAAAGGTGGCAATAAGTACTTTATCACGTTTATTGATGATTGTACAAAGTATTGCTATGTTTACTTACTGAAAAGTAAAGATGAAGCTATAGAAAAGTTTGTTCTATACAAAAAGGAAGTTGAGAATCAACTTAGTAAGAAAATCAAGGTGGTCCAAAGTGATAGAGGAGGTGAATATGTGTCTCCATTCGCTGACCTATGTGCGAAACATGGAATTAGACACGAGTTCACTGCTCCCTATTCACCTCAGCAGAACGGTATTGCCGAAAGGAAGAACCGTACCTTGAAAGAAATGGTTATTGCCATGTTGATAAGTTCTGGTCTAAGCCAGGACATGTGGGGGGAAGCCATTCTAACGGCTACTTATCTTTTAAATAAGATACCTCTTAAGGAAAAAGAAAAGACCCCATATGAATTATGGATGGGAAGAAAACCATCATATCAGTACTTACAAGTGTGGGGGTGTCTAGCAAAGGTAGCTATACCAACTCCCAAGGCCCAAAAGATTGGACCTAAATCTGTGGATTGTATATTCATCGGATATGCTAAGAATAGCAGTGCTTATCGTTTCATTGTACATGATTCGAAAAATCCGGATATACAAAAGGGCACTTTAATGGAATCAAGGAATGCTTCATTCTTTGAAACTATATTTCCTTGTTTAACGAAGGAAACTGGAAGTTCATCTAGAATAGATGAAGAAGTTGTCCAAGATAAGAGACAACGAGATGATAATGATCTCCAAGATGAGAGACAAGATCAAACTGAGGAAGAAGAGGTTGAACCTAGAAGAAGCAAAAGGGCAAGAACCGAGAAATCGTTTGGACCCGATTTTGTTTCTTTTATGGTTGAAAACGAACCTACTTCATACCGAGAAGCGGTTACTTCCTCAGAAGGGCCTCAATGGAAAGAAGCCATTAAAAGTGAAATAGATTCTATTTTACAAAATCATACTTGGGAGCTCGTGGATTTACCTCCTGGTTGTAAACCACTAGGCTATAAATGGATCTTCAAGAAGAAGATGAAAGCCGATGGCACCATTGACAAGTATAAAGCAAGATTAGTAATCAAAGGATTTAGACAACGAGAAGGTCTTGATTACTTTGATACATATTCGCCTGTTACGCGAATAACCTCGATTAGGATGATACTTGCTATTGCCGCTTTAAGAAATTTGGAAGTTCACCAAATGGATGTGAAAACGGCATTTCTAAACGGAGATTTAGAAGAAGAAATCTACATGAACAAACCTGAGGGTTTCATGGATCCTGGACAAGAGAACAAAGTTTGTAGGCTTGTTAAGTCATTATATGGCTTAAAGCAAGCTCCCAAACAATTGCATCAAAAATTTGACCACGCCATGCTAGAGAGTGGATTCAAAATTAATGAATGCGACAAATGTGTTTATGTCAAAGACACAAATAGTGGATATGTAATCTTGTGTTTATATGTTGATGATATGCTTATCGTTGGCAGTAACGACAAGATGATCAAATCTACTAAAGACATGTTGAAATCAACGTTTGACATGAAGGATATGGGTTTGACTGATGTGATCCTTGGAATAAAGATCATACGAACTCAGAATGGACTTGTGTTAAGTCAAGCACATTATGTGGACAAAATTCTTAATACTCATAATGCGGGGGATTCCGGCCTAGCTTGAACTCCAATTGACACCAGTAAGCATCTATCTAAAAATAGAGGCTTAGGTGTTGCCCAATTAGAGTATTCAAAAATTATTGGCATGTTAATGTACTTAATGACAGGTACCCGACCTGACTTAGCATATGCTGTTAGCAGGCTAAGTAGGTATACTAGTAACCCAAGCTATGCACATTGGGCAGCTATGACTAGGGTACTTCACTATTTGAGATACAGTCGTGATTATGGACTGCATTATGATCGATATCCAGCTGTTATCGAGGGATACAGTGATGCAAATTGGATATCTGACATAAAGGATTCTAGATCGACTAGTGGATATGTGTTTACACTAGGAGGGGCAGCTATATCTTGGAAGTCTTCCAAGCAAACTGTTATAGCTAAGTCCACGATGGAATCAGAATTTATCGCGTTAGATAAATGCGGACAAGAGGTAGAATGGCTACGTCAATTCGTAGAGGACATACCAAGGTGGCCTAAACCGGTAACGGCCATTAGTATACATTGTGATAGTCAATCGGCAATTGGCAGAGCTCATAGCATAATGTATAATGGAAAGTCCAGACATATCTGCCGTCGACATAATTCGATACGACAACTACTCTCAACAGGAGTTATCTCAATTGACTATGTAAAGTCAAAGGATAACATCGCGGATCCGCTTACGAAAGGCTTAAGCAGAGAGTTAGTAAGTAAGTCGTCTAGAGGAATGGGACTAAAGCCCTTGAAGGAATGAGTTTCTATGAAGGAAAACCTAACCCAGTTGACTGGATATCCCAAGATCTGGGTTCAATAGGACAACCTAATCATAGAAATGTGGGGGAAGTCACGTCAATGTGGGGGAGTTACTAAATATTGTAACTTTCCTAGTCCATTCCTATAACAAATGTGACTTGTTGAGAGGTTAAACATATGGCTTTAATGATTCAGGATGAAATCATAAAGCATAATGATTCAAGATGAAATCACAAAACATATGTTTTTAATGATTCAAGATGAAATCACCTATGTGAGAGAGAAGTGGGGTCGCTTCGAAGGGAAATGTGGGGGCGCAAGTCCTAAGAGCTCTTGCAGAACCAGGCTAGTGTTCATGACCATAACGAACACGACTATGAGGACTAGACAGTGTCAGGGAGAGTTTTGTGTGAAGTGTAATGTCGTCTACGTAAATGGATGATGAGTTCAAGGACATCGCGTCTACTCAGATCTAGGAGACTAAGTGCATCTCACAAGGGAAGGTTCAAAGGGTTACACCTACCTATCCTATGCAAGACTTAACCGCAGAAATTTTACCGAAACTTTCGTGTGTTTTCGACCGATTTCCATTCATGTGGGGGATTGTTGGAAAATGAGTTTTGCAAAATGAGTTTTTGCAAATTTTGGACACTATTTAATATATGTATATGTTATATATATTTATATTTCTTGGTAGCTTTGCGTTCTCCTCGACGAGAGCTTCACAACGAGCTAAAGGGTGTCAAAAATGGAGTTGATATGAATGAGATATCGTGTCTCAAAGTAAGGCACTTGAAACACAAAATTTGGAAAAGTGGGAGTATCCCACATCGCCTAAAACAAGAAATGAAACCTTGTTTATATAGGAATCTTGATATGAACCTTCAAATTGATTTGTTGGTTTTACTCCAACACCTACGTGCGCGCGCGCAGGGGGGGTGCAGATTTCAGGATTTCTGGGCCATAATGGGTTCGAAGCTTCTGAACTCATGCGAGCCCGCGCGACCTGCGGACACGAATGCAGCTCCGAAACCTCGCATACCTGCGTATCTTTTTGCTGCAGATTCGGGCTTGTAGTTTTCCAGATTCTGTATTCTGTATCAATCTATTTTAGGAATAGATTTAAACTTAGTGAATAAGTTTTACAGAATAATATTGTGTTAGTAAATTATATGCAAATCGTGTTTTATTATAACAGATTTGTATATTTTCGGATCTTATTTATCTTGGAAAACAAGTTAGGTTTTACGTCTCTCATTCAGTTTTCATATACAGAGAAACGCAGCTCCAGCACAGAAACATTCCAGCCATCTCTTCGATCAGAAACACTCGGTCTTTCCGTGATCTTTCAAGCAAGTATTCTAGTCCGGCTGTGCAACAGCTACGTACGTTGTACCCTGGGAAACAGATGGCGAATCTGTTTTAAGGGAATCGTGTTCAACACGAGCCTCGTGCCTTTTTACTGCTTTCATTTAAATTACGTTGAATAGTGTCTGTCTTCTGCTTCTACTCCATTCTGTCTGTTATTTATTTACTGCTGGTTATTTGTTATAGTTATAATCTGATTTTCATTAATAAAGTGTACACCGTTTCCCACAGTCTTAAAACAAATTCGGTTTAACCGAATTTAAAACACTTTGTTATAAAATCGTATTAATTATTAACAGGATTTTATAAACTGTTTTCTGTCGAAACCTTGTTGAGTTTCTTTGGAAATCAGTTTCTTTTAAACAGTTTTATACATATAGATTTGGCGTTCAGATCTATAACGTTTTTTTAAGCAGTTATCTTATCAATTTATAACGAAACCAAGATTGAGTTTCTAAATAACTGATTTACTTGATCCATCGAAACCAAGATAGAGTTTTGTTGAATCAGATCTGGTACAAGTAGATACCAATTTTCAACAGCTTGTTTGACTGTTTGTGTTTGTTTTTCAGGATGACAAACACCAATACCCCTCCTGTGACTACTCCTGTGAACATAACTGATGCCCCAGTTACCAACACGGTTGCTAATCATGCTGAGAAACCAGAGAAATTCAATGGGCAGAATTTCAAGAGGTGGCAACAGAAGATGTTTTTATATCTGACTACTTTGAACCTTGCGCGGTTCTTATAAGAAAACCCACCTAACGTGGAACCTCCTGCAGAAGGTCAATCCTCTAATCAACAAGCTGTTCAAGCCTTGGAAGCATGGAAATATTCAGATTTTTTGTGTCACAATTATGTTCTGAATGGTTTGGTTGATTCTTTGTACAACGTGTACTGCAAGACCAAGACTGCCAAAGAATTATGGGAGTCATTGGAACGCAAGTACAAAACTGAGGATGTTGGTACAAAGAAGTTCGTGGTAGCTCGTTTTTTGGATTACAAGATGGTTGATTCAAAGAATGTGATAAGTCAGGTTCAAGATCTGCAGTACACAACATTCATGCTGAGGGAATGACTTTGAGTGAAACATTTCAAGTTGCTGCTATTATTGAAAAGTTACCAAAGCTGCAATGGTAAAACAGAAGTTCCAAGGGGTGTGTTTCAACTGTGACCAGCCAGGTCACCGTGCTGCTAATTGTAAGATGCCGAAGCGGGTGACTCCACGCCAGGCTAATATGGTGAATGAAGATGTGGACATGATTGCTATAGTGTCTGATGTCATTGCCATGATCTCTGAAGTTAACCTGGTAGGTTCCAACAACAGGGAATGGTGGGTGGATACTGGGGCTACCCGTCATGTGTGTGCTGATAAGAGTATGTTTCACTCTTTCAGAGCGGTTGATAGTGGAGAGAAGCTGTACATGGGCAACTCTGCAACTGCTGAAATCAAGGGTGAAGGAGATGTAATCTTG
>BPTQ01000008.1:16265750-16336809 GCA_019973895.1 Chrysanthemum seticuspe
AAGCTATGCACATTGGGCAGCTATGACTAGGGTACTTCACTATTTGAGATACAGTCGCGATTATGGACTGCATTATGATCGATATCCAGCTGTTATCGAGGGATACATTGATGCAAATTGGATATCTGACATAAAGGATTCTAGATCGACTAGTGGATATGTGTTTACACTAGGAGGGGCAGCTATATCTTGGAAGTCTTCCAAGCAAACTGTTATAGCTAAGTCCACGATGGAATCAGAATTTATCGCGTTAGATAAATGCGGACAAGAGGCGGAATGGCTACGTCAATTCGTAGAGGACATACCAAGGTGGCCTAAACCGGTAACGGCCATTAGTATACATTGTGATAGTCAATCGGCAATTGGCAGAGCTCATAGCATAATGTATAATGGAAAGTCCAGACATATCCGTCGTCGACATAATTCGATACGACAACTACTCTCAACAGGAGTTATCTCAATTGACTATGTAAAGTCAAAGGATAACATCGCGGATCCGCTTACGAAAGGCTTAAGCAGAGAGTTAGTAAGTAAGTCGTCTAGAGGAATGGGACTAAAGCCCTTGAAGGAATGAGTTTCTATGAAGGAAAACCTAACCCAGTTGACTGGAGATCCCAAGATCTGGGTTCAATAGGACAACCTAATCATAGAAATGTGGGGGAAGTCACGTCAATGTAAGGGAGTTACTAAATATTTTAACTTTCCTAGTCCATTCCTATAACAAATGTGACTTGTTGAGAGGTTAAACATATGGCTTTAATGATTCAGGATGAAATCATAAAGCATAATGATTCAAGATGAAATCACAAAACATATGTTTTTAATGATTCAAGATGAAATCACCTATGTGAGAGAGAAGTGGGGTCGCTTCGCAGGGAAATGTGGGGGCGCAATTCCTAAGAGCTCTTGCAGAACCAGGCTAGTGTTCATGACCATAACGAACACGACTATGAGGACTAGACAGTGTCAGGGAGAGTCTTGTGTGAAGTGTAATGTCGTCTACGTAAATGGATGATGGTTCAAGGACATCGCGTCTACTCAGATCTAGGAGACTAAGTGCATCTCACAAGGGAAGGTTCAAAGGGTTACACCTACCTATCCTATGCAAGACTTAACCGCAGAAATTTCACCGAAACTTTCGTGTGTTTTCGACCGATTTCCATTCATGTGGGGGATTGTTGGAAAATGAGTTTTGCAAAATGAGTTTTTGCAAATTTTGGACACTATTTAATATATGTATATGTTATATATATTTATATTTCTTGGTAGCTTTGCATTCTCCTCGACGAGAGCTTCGCAACGAGCTAAAGAGTGTCAAAAATGGAGTTGATATGAATGAGATATCGTGTCTCAAAGTGAGGCACTTGAAACACAAAATTTGGAAAAGTGGGAGTATCCCACATCGCCCAAAACAAGAAATGAAACCTTGTTTATATAGGAATCTTGATATGAACCTTCAAATTGATTTGTTGGTTTTACTCCAACACCTACGTGCGCGCGCGCAGGGGGGTGCAGATTTCAGGATTTCTGGGCCAAAATGGGTTCGAAGCTTCTGAACTCATGCGAGCCCGCGCGACCTGCGGACACGAATGCAGCTCCGAAACCTCGCATACCTGCGTATCTTTTTGCTGCAGATTCGGGCTTGTAGTTTTCCAGATTCTGTATTCTGTATCAATCTATTTTAGGAATAGATTTAAACTTAGTGAATAAGTTTTACAGAATAATATTGTGTTAGTAAATTATATGCAAATCGTGTTTTATTATAACAGATTTGTATATTTTCGGATCTTATTTATCTTGGAAAACAAGTTAGGTTTTACGTCTCTCATTCAGTTTTCATATACAGAGAAACGCAACTCGAGCACAGAAACATTCCAGCCATCTCTTCGATCAGAAACACTCGGTCTTTCCGTGGTCTTTCAGGCAAGTATTCTAGTCCGGCTGTGCAACAGCTACGTACGTTGTACCCTGGGAAACAGACGGCGAATCTGTTTTAAGGGAATCGTGTTCAACACGAGCCTCGTGCCTTTTTACTGCTTTCATTTAAATTACGTTGAATAGTGTCTGTCTTCTGCTTCTACTCCATTTTGTCTGTTATTTATTTACTGCTGTTTATTTGTTATAGTTATAATCTGATTTTCATAAATAAAGTGTACACCGTTTCCCACAGTCTTAAAACAAACTCGGTTTAGCCGAATTTAAAACACTTTGTTATAAAATCGGATTAATTATTAACAGGATTTTATAAACTGTTTTCTGTCGAAACCTTGTTGAGTTTCTTTGGAAATCAGTTTCTTTTAAACAGTTTTATACATACAGATTTGGCGTTCAGATCTATAACGTTTTTTTTTTAAACAGTTATCTTATCAGTTTATAACGAAACCAAGATTGAGTTTCTAAATAACTGATTTACTTGATCCATCGAAACCAAGATAGAGTTTTGTTGAATCAAATCTGGTACAAGTAGATACCAATTTTCAACAGCTTGTTTGACTGTTTGTGTTTGTTTTTCAGGATGACAAACACCAATACCCCTCATGTGACTACTCCTGTGAACATAACTGGTGCGCCAGTTACCAACACGGTTGCTAATCATGCTGAGAAACCAGAGAAATTCAATGGGCAGAATTTCAAGAGGTGGCAACAGAAGATGTTTTTCTATCTGACTACTTTGAACCTTGCGCGGTTCTTAAAAGAAAACCCACCTAACGTGGAACCTCCTGCAGAAGGTCAATCCTCTAATCAACAAGCTGTTCAAGCCTTGGAAGCATGGAAACATTCAGATTTTTTGTGTCACAATTATGTTCTGAATGGTTTGGTTGATTCTTTGTACAACGTGTACTGCAAGACCAAGACTGCCAAAGAATTATGGGAGTCATTGGAACGCAAGTACAAAACTGAGGATGTTGGTACAAAGAAGTTCGTGGTAGCTCGTTTTTTGGATTACAAGATGGTTGATTCAAAGAATGTGATAAGTCAGGTTCAAGATCTGCAGGTTCTGCTACACGACATTCATGCTGAGGGAATGACTTTGAGTGAAACTTTTCAAATTGCTGCTATTATTGAAAAGTTACCTCCAAGCTGGGTAGAATTCAAGAACTACCTGAAGCATAAGCGAAAGGAGATGAGTGTTGAAAACTTGGTTGTTCGTCTTCGTATTGAAGAGGACAACAAGTTGGCTCAGAAAAACACGTATACGCCTAATTCTGCAAAGGCAAATATGGTTAAGCATGTTTCGTCATCTTCAAAGTCCAATGTCAATGCTAAAGGCAAAGGAAAAGGAAAGAATGACAAAAAGGGAAAAGGGAAGTCTGAGTACCTTGCTCCTAAAGCTGCAATTGTAAAACAGAATTTCCAAGGGGTGTGTTTCAACTGTGACCAGCCAGGTCACCGTGCTGCTAATTGTAAGATGCCGAAGCGGGTGACTCCACGCCAGGCTAATATGGTGAATGAAGATGTGGACATGATTGCTATGGTGTCTGATGTCATTGCCATGATCTCTGAAGTTAACCTGGTAGGTTCCATCAACAGGGAATGGTGGGTGGATACTGGGGCTACCCGTCATGTGTGTGCTGATAAGAGTATGTTTCACTCTTTCAGAGCGGTTGATAGTGGAGAGAAGTTGTACATGGGCAACTCTGCAACTGCTGAAATCAAGGGTGAAGGAGATGTAATCTTGAAGATGACATCCGAGAAAGAGCTCAAGTTGACTAATGTCTTGTATGTTCCAGAGATTCGCAAGAATCTTGTGTCTGGTTGGTTGTTGAACAAGTTTGGTTTTCGTCTTGTTTTTTAGTCTGATAAGTTTGTTCTTTCTAAGAATCAAGTGTATGTTGGTAGGGGATACGCCCTGAATGGTATGTTTAAACTCAATGTAATGGTTGTTAAGAATGCTATCAATAAAATGAATTCTTCTACTTACTTGATTGAGTCTTCTAATATGTGGCATGGCCGTCTTGGACATGTAAATTTTAATTCAATGCGACGTTTGATTAAATTTAATTGCATACCTAATTTCCATATTGACTCAAAATATAAACGTGAAACTTGTGTTGAAGCCAAACTTACAAGAGGATCTTTCAAATCGGTTGAACGAAAAATCAAACCACTTGATATGATACACACTGACATATGTGATTTGAAATCACTACCCACAAAAGGTGGCAATAAGTACTTTATCACGTTTATTGATGATTGTACAAAGTATTGCTATGTTTACTTACTGAAAAGTAAAGATGAAGCTATAGACAAGTTTGTTATATACAAAAACGAAGTTGAGAATCAACTTAGTAAGAAAATCAAGGTGGTCCGAAGTGATAGAGGAGGTGAATATGTGTCTCCATTCGCTGACCTATGTGCGAAACATGGAATTAGACACGAGTTCACTGCTCCCTATTCACCTCAGCAGAACGGTATTGCCGAAAGGAAGAACCGTACCTTAAGAGAAATGGTTATTGCCATGTTGATAAGTTCTGGTCTAAGCCAGGACATGTGGGGGGAAGCCATTCTAACGGCTACTTATCTTTTAAATAAGATACCTCTTAAGGAAAAAGAAGAGACCCCATATGAATTATGGATGGGAAGAAAACCATCATATCAGTACTTATGAGTGTGGGGGTTTCTAGCAAAGGTAGCTATACCAACTCCCAAGGCCCAAAAGATTGGACCTAAATCTGTGGAATGTATATTCATCGGATATGCTAAGAATAGCAGTGCTTATCGTTTCATTGTACATGATTCGAAAAATCCGGATATACAAAAGGGCACTTTAATGGAATCAAGGAATGCTTCATTCTTTGAAAATATATTTCCTTGTTTAACGAAGGAAACTGGAAGTTCATCTAGAATAGATGAAGAAGTTGTCCAAGATAAGAGACAACGAGATGATAATGATCTCCAAGATGAGAGACAAGATCAAACTGAGGAAGAAGAGGTTGAACCTAGAAGAAGCAAAAGGGAAAGAACCGAGAAATCGTTTGGACCTAATTTTGTTTCTTTTATGGTTGAAAACGAACCTACTTCATACCGAGAAGCGGTTACTTCCTCAGAAGGGCCTCAATGGAAAGAAGCCATTAAAAGTGAAATAGATTCTATTTTACAAAATCATACTTGGGAGCTCGTGGATTTACCTCCAGGTTGTAAACCACTAGGCTATAAATGGATCTTCAAGAAGAAGATGAAAGCCGATGGCACCATTGACAAGTATAAAGCAAGATTAGTAATCAAAGGATTTAGACAAGGAGAAGGTCTTGATTACTTTGATACATATTCTCCTGTTACGTGAATAACCTCGATTAGGATGATACTTGCTATTACCGCTTTAAGAAATTTGGAAGTTCACCAAATGGATGTGAAAACGGCATTTCTAAACGGAGATTTAGAAGAAGAAATCTACATGAACCAACCTGAGGGTTTCATGGCTCCTGGACAAGAGAACAAAGTTTGTAGGCTTGTTAAGTCATTATATGGCTTAAAGCAAGCTCCCAAACAATGGCATCAAAAATTTGACCACGCCATGCTAGAGAGTGGATTCAAAATTAATGAATGCGACAAATGTGTTTATGTCAAAGACACAAATAGTGGATATGTAATCTTGTGTTTATATGTTGATGATATCCTTATCGTTGGCAGTAACGACAAGATGATCAAATCTACTAAAGACACGTTGAAATCAAAGTTTGACATGAAGGATATGGGTTTGGCTGATGTGATCCTTGGAATAAAGATCATACGAACTCAGAATGGACTTGTGTTAAGTCAAGCACATTATGTGGACAAAATTCTTAATACTCATAATGCGGGGGATTCCGGCCTAGCTAGAACTCCAATTGACACCAGTAAGCATCTATCTAAAAATAGAGGCTTAGGTGTTGCCCAATTAGAGTATTCAAAAATTATTGGCATGTTAATGTACTTAATGACAGGTACCCGACCTGACTTAGCATATGCTGTTAGCAGGCTAAGTAGATATACTAGTAACCCAAGCTATGCACATTGGGCAGCTATGACTAGGGTACTTCACTATTTGAGATACAGTTGCGATTATGGACTGCATTATGATCGATATCCAGCTGTTATCGAGGGATACAGTAATGCAAATTGGATATCTGACATAAAGGATTCTAGATCGACTAGTGGATATGTGTTTACACTAGGAGGGGCAGCTATATCTTGGAAGTCTTCCAAGCAAACTGTTATAGCTAAGTCCACGATGGAATCAGAATTTATCGCGTTAGATAAATGCGGACAAGAGGCGGAATGGCTACGTCAATTCGTAGAGGACATACCAAGGTGGCCTAAACCGGTAACGGCCATTAGTATACATTGTGATAGTCAATCGGCAATTGGCAGAGCTCATAGCATAATGTATAATGGAAAGTCCAGACATATCCGTCGTCGACATAATTTGATACGACAACTACTCTCAACAGGAGTTATCTCAATTGACTATGTAAAGTCAAAGGATAACATCGCGGATCCGCTTACGAAAGGCTTAAGCAGAGAGTTAGTAAGTAAGTCGTCTAGAGGAATGGGACTAAAGCCCTTGAAGGAATGAGTTTCTATGAAGGAAAACCTAACCCAGTTGACTGGAGATCCCAAGATCTGGGTTCAATAGGACAACCTAATCATAGAAATGTGGGGGAAGTCACGTCAATGTGGGGGAGTTACTAAATATTGTAACTTTCCTAGTCCATTCCTATAACAAATGTGACTTGTTGAGAGGTTAAACATATGGCTTTAATGATTCAGGATGAAATCATAAAGCATAATGATTCAAGATGAAATCACAAAACATATGTTTTTAATGATTCAAGATGAAATCACCTATGTGAGAGAGAAGTGGGGTCGGTTCGAAGGGAAATGTGGGGGCGCAATTCCTAAGAGCTCTTGCAGAACCAGGCTAGTGTTCATGACCATAACGAACACGACTATGAGGACTAGACAGTGTCAGGGAGAGTCTTGTGTGAAGTGTAATGTCGTCTACGTAAATGGATGATGAGTTCAAGGACATCGCGTCTACTCAGATCTAGGAGACTAAGTGCATCTCACAAGGGAAGGTTCAGAGGGTTACACCTACCTATCCTATGCAAGACTTAACCGCAGAAATTTCACCGAAACTTTCGTGTGTTTTCGACCGATTTCCATTCATGTGGGGGATTGTTGGAAAATGAGTTTTGCAAAATGAGTTTTTGCAAATTTTGGACACTATTTAATATATGTATATGCTATATATATTTATATTTCTTGGTAGCTTTGCGTTCTCCTCGACGAGAGCTTCGCAACGAGCTAAAGAGTGTCAAAAATGGAGTTGATATGAATGAGATATCGTGTCTCAAAGTGAGGCACTTGAAACACAAAATTTGGAAAAGTGGGAGTATCCCACATCGCCCAAAACAAGAAATGAAACCTTGTTTATATAGGAATCTTTATATGAACCTTCAAATTGATTTGTTGGTTTTACTCCAACACTACGTGCGCGCGCGCAGGGGGTGCGAGCCCGCGCGACCTGCGGACACGAATGCTGCTCCGAAACCTCGCATTCTTGCATATCTTTTTGCTGCAGATTCGGGCTTGTAGTTTTCCAGATTCTGTATTCTGTATCAATCTATTTTAGGAATAGATTTAAACTTAGTGAATAAGTTTTACAGAATAATATTGTGTTAGTAAATTATATGCAAATCGTGTTTTATTATAACAGATTTGTATATTTTCGGATCTTATTTATCTTGGAAAACAAGTTAGGTTTTACGTCTCTCATTCAGTTTTCATATACAGAGAAACGCAGCTCCAGCACAGAAACATTCCAGCCATCTCTTCGATCAGAAACACTCGGTCTTTCCGTGATCTTTCAGGCAAGTATTCTAGTCCGGCTGTGCAACAGCTACGTACGTTGTACCCTGGGAAACAGACGGCGAATCTGTTTTAAGGGAATCGTGTTCAACACGAGCCTCGTGCCTTTTTACTGCTTTCATTTAAATTACGTTGAATAGTGTCTGTCTTCTGCTTCTACTCCATTCTGTCTGTTATTTATTTACTGATGTTTATTTGTTATAGTTATAATCTGATTTTCATAAATAAAGTGTACACCGTTTCCCACATCCTTTTTTCTATCATAAACTTAGGATTTGAAGAATCAAAAATTTAGTTCATCATATAACTCTTTACTTAGACCAGTATTCAGCAATTCTATCATCTTTTTCTTTTATCACATAGAAAAATAAACACAAATATGTGGCATCTCCAATTTTTTTTATTCCTGTAACTACAAATATAGAGGAGAAACTCCAATTTTTTTTACAACCATAAAGTCTGATGCAAATGTTTTTTCTTCTCATCGTAGTAAACACATGTAAATATGTAATAGAAGCTAATAGTTGTTGTTATTCTCATCATATTTTGCACGCCACAAATAATAATATTACATTTAAAACTGTCGAAACGCTAGAAACAAAGTACAAACAATAATAAAAATCTTAACTCATACAAGGATTGACAATTCTTACCAAAATTTGAAAAGTTGTATAAAATTTAAAAGGTAGCCCATTATCAAGATTGTTGAGAAGAATCCAATCGGAAAACCGATCCATGTTCCTTCCCAAAACATCCTTGATAGATCCTCCTCTTCCTCGTATCTTCCTTCCGATGACGGAATATCCTCCGGACATTCGATTTTAATCTGCATGCCGCATAATCCACTATTGTTTTGAAAACTCAACTCATCCATAGTGTCCATTTGTCCACCACGAGGAATTTTACCCGTCAACCTGTTGTTGCTCAAATCTAGAGTTCCGAGTTCATGAAGCTGCACTAGTGATTGAGGGATCGAACCTAAGATTTCATTGTGCGAAACATCCAAGCTTTCTATGCCCTCTAGATTGCCCAACGACAATGGAATGTGCCCTGAAATCCTGTTGTGTGATATGTTGAGTTGTTTTAGGGCTTTGAGATTGCCTAAAGATGCTGGTATTTCACCAGAAATGTTGTTCTCCGACAAGTCCAACAAAACAAAAAAACGGGGGTTGCCTAGGCGTTGAGAAGATTTTTTCCAATTCACAATCAAGTCTTCAACTCCATCCCAAGGATATGAAGATGCTGACATATTCAGAGTTCTAATCATTCTTGGAAGGTTTGCAATCTGTCGTGGAATACTTCCAATTAGGTTGTTCCTGGAGAGATCAAGAATTCGAAGAGAAGTGCACATGGAAATATTTGTCGGGATAAACCCATTGAGGGAAGTGTTTCTTAGGATAAGGATTTCAAGAGAAGTAGGGAATTGAGAGAGAATATCTTGTAAATTTCCTGTGATAATGCTGTTATGAAGATCAAGAACTCTAAGGTTGACTAATTTAGTCAAACCAAAAGGCAGACTGCCAGAAAACTTATTCCCGCCTAAATAAAGAATTTCGGTATATCTAGGAAAATTCGTCGGGATCTTACCAGAGAATTCATTGTTGGACAAATCCAGATAATCAGCTCCCAAAAAAGGTAAACTGTCACCAGAGAATCTATTTCGGGACAAGTCGAGTACCGATAATCCCTTTAAATTGGATATGGATTTTGGGATTAGTCCTGAAAAATGATTTTCCGAAACCGCAAGATAACCGATCCCTGTAGCGTTCCCTATGCTTTCTGGCAACTCCCCTGAAAAATTGTTCCGGGACAAATCAAGACTCCTTAACATTTGTAATGTAAATAGGCGAGGCAGGATTGATCCGATGAGGTTGTTATCTGAAAGAATTATCGAACTGATGTTGTTCATCTCCGCCAGCCAATGTGGGAATCTTCCCTCCAATTTATTCCCGCTCAAATCAAGACCATCCAACTCTTTCTGTGATGAAATCCATTCAGGAATTTGGCCTGAAATTCCACAAGAAGGCATTGAAATCTCTCGAAGGCTACATCTTGGATCAACCTTAGTTGTGTTATTCCAAATCAAGTTGCTTCCCTCTCCACCGATGTATAACTCCTTCAGAGTTCTGATTTTGAATAAAGAAGTTGGGATCTCTCCGGCGAGCATGTTGTCGTCGAGCCAAAGGTACTCTAACTTGCTCAAGTTTTGCATCGATGATGGTATTGGGCCTGTAAACTTGTTACTGCTCAGGTCCAGATCAGTCAAGTTGGTTAGTCTTCCTATACAGGTTGGAATTTCCAATGATAAAGAATTAAAGGACAAATCCAGTGATTCTAATTTCGTGAGGTTTGCAATTGATGATGGGATTCCACCGGAGAAACGATTATTTGCTAATGAAAAATCCCTTAAAACTCCCCCGATATTATTGTAACTAAGATCAAGTTCTCGAATCGATTCGAGTTCAAAAAGCTGAGCAGGAATCGGACCCTGGAAACGATTATGGCTTAACCTCAATGTAGTCAGTTTTCGAAAAGAACCCAGTTCAGGTCCTAGTTTTCCCTCAAGAAAATTGGCTCTCATGTCCAAGTAACGTAAATTTGTTAACTGGAAAAGTTGGCTGGGGATGGAACCATTGAAGTTGTTATGATACATGTCAAGATGAAGCAGTTTGGTGAGATTACCAAACCCATCTCCTGGGATCTCGCCTTCAAATTGACACAAAGATATATCAAGTAGTTCAAGTGACCGGATACGAAAAATCGGACTCAAGATTTTAGAAGATATCGAAACTGGATCGATATCTGGAGGAGGGATGGCTACCTCAAATAGATGAAGCTCGGTAACACTTCCGGTTCCGGAGCAATTAACACGCTTCCAAGTGCAACAATCAGAAGTCGAATTCCATGAGTCTAGTGCTGCAAACTTATCGGAATATTTGGAATTGTTGATGGCGGTGAGGGTGGATTTGAAGTGTAATAGTGAGTATTAATAACAAGATGGATAACATTAACTTTAATATTGGCGTGCTTGCCATGGTTGATTTTGGTTGCTCTATATTTTTTATGCATTCGGTATATGTTCTCGTAGTCAATATATAGGGAATGAAAATGTAGATATTTCTTTCTTTCATTTCTTTTATTGGTGTGGAAATAACGTTATTTGAAGTCTTTTTTTATTCTTACCAAAACAAGAGATCGATAGTATATTGGTGTGCAATACGTTGGTCTATACAAATCCAATCCCTAGCAAAATAGATCATATCAATAGTGTAATACGTACTTAACAATAACGTATCTTATTTAAAATGTTTGTTACAACATTTAAATCTAACATTTACAAAGTAAGGTCTTATTGTAATACATCAGGGCCCGTTAATGATACCAAATATCCTTTTGATATATTTCTTCAATGTGAGGCTTAAATAAATCGATCTTTAAATGACATCATATTCACTAAAAACTTCAATTTCCAAGTGGTCCAAGTTAGCTGGACTTTGATAGGAACACTTGTTTGCTTGACTTGGTGGAAAATATGGTCGTTTCGAAGTATTCGATCCGGTCAACCAACATGAGAGTAAATTAGACGTTCGCCTTTTTGGATATTAGGCATAGAATAGAAATGAAATTATCATACATTAATAAACATGCTCTAAGAAAAGGGAAACAATTGACACCAAGACTTATTTTGTACATGAAAACACTACAATCTTTGAACTAATCAGGAATATTGGGCATTTTAGTTCAGTGATACTAATCAAGCATGTAACAGTTAGGCTGTTTGTTAATTTGGACTTTGTTTGAACGTTTCATATTTTTATATTAGCAAGATCCATATGTTGGACGATAATGTCTAGTGTGCCAAACAGAATGTTATGTAACGTTTTCTTTTAGGCCTGTATTTAGGTTGGGCCAAAGGCCAACAACCCATTAGATGAATATATGGCAGTTTCAGTTATAGGCTGAAACGGTTATTAGGTTTAGGTAAACATTGCAACGATTATATATGATCCGGTATGTCTCTTGAAGACACCGTTTCATTCAGTTTATATAGGATCAAAACTATGTAATTCAAATTAACCCATTCATTTATAATATATCAGATTTTAAGGGTTCATCAAATCTTCTTTGTTTCTTCTTTTTATTGATTCTTGATTGTGACAACATGGATGATTGTTTGATCAATTTCGATCCTGGAAGATGAAATCCATTCAGACCTGTGCAAAACCATAACACTAACTTTAGCATTGGTATTTGGTTTTTCATGTTGCCGGTGGAGGTTTTATATACGTATATCTGATGTGCATATGGTCAAGTTCATGGTGCGATTGTAACTGATAGACGACCAACTAAAATTCTCATTAGTTACATCACTTATATATATAGCAACACATATATGGAACACTATCATACACATATATGGAACACTATCATACACATATCAGTACCAAATGTTGATGTGGAATGCTGAAAAACATAAATATAACTGGGCTATGTATAATAGAGGATGTGTAAACATAGCAGCTCGTATAAACATGTACGAATTATATTTTAAACAGAAATATTTATGCATTGAATTTAAATCTCGAAAAAGATTACAACTTAGGAGCTAATACACAAGGTGCACTATAACCTGCAACATACAAGATCGATTGACAATTATTAAATAACATTTTCTTAATTATATTTCATTATTTGAACAGTTGTTTGAACATAGTTGACATGGCTAGAAGATCAATACATATAATTTCATTTAATTTAAACTTTGGGCTGACATTTGGGTTTAGCGAATGGGCCCGCTGATCAATTAACCAAAGTAAAATAGGAGCCGACATATTAAACAATAAATACATGATCTAGCAACTTAAAACTCAAAAGCGATTATCAACTTTGTGCTTGCCATGGTGGATTTTGGTTGTATATTTTTTATTCATTTGTATATATAGGGAATGAAAACGATGGACTAAGTTTTCTTTCTTTCTAAAAATAAATCAAAATGTACCATTAATTTTTGAACGATGTACATGTACGTTAAAAAAAACATGAATGTCGTAGTCGAAAACGGATTTCTGCAACCCTACTTTTATTCATTACGATTATGATTTTATATTTACGCTACAAATCCATAAATCATAACTAATTTTTACGATAACATTTTTTTATAGTACGTAACCCTACTTTTATTTAATAATGTATGACTGTTAGTACAAGGTTGTCCAGGTTTACTTTGACTCTAATATTTTCTTGCGAAAATAATCGAACAAGACTTATATATGAAAGTGGGAGTAATTACAAGTCTTCATGAAACAATCCAATAAGAAATGGACTTTGAGTACATTTTAATTGTTAAAATTTTCTTGATTAAATAATATCTAGGTGGTCCAGGTTTACATCGGCTTTGATACACATGTTGTGGAAGAATTGAAAAGATATACGACAAAAAGACTTGTGACTTTGTGGAAAATAAGTTCGTTGAGTATTCGTCTACCAAAATGAAATTAAATGAAACGTTAGTCTTTTCGGATGTTAGCCATAGAACAAAAAAGAGATTATCATACATTAATTTTAGAGTTAATTACAAATTTTGTCCTTTGATTTATATATTTTTTCAACTTTCGTCCTTTAACTTTAATACTTACACCGCCCGTCCCTGTGATTGTCCATTTTCAACGGACCAATCCTTTAGCCAAATGGCCGTTTGTATCTCTTCGTTAAATCTTGCATCTGGTGCGTTTTCGTTAATTTCTACCTTGTCATCTTCAACCTCCATTTTTTCAAACTTTTTCATTTTTCTTTTTATAATTTCAAAAACACAAATAAATGTATCTATCTTCAACCTCGAATCTTTTTTAAAATTTTTCATGTTTCTTTATATAAACTTCAAAAACACATCTCACTATAATGAAGCACAAACACATTATCTGCATGTAGAATTACTATAAAAACAATATTTATATCCATATGCTCAAATAAAGGTTAACTTTTTACAAACATTGGTAAATGGACCTGTAATACGTGCATAACAATAACTATCTTATTTAAAATTGTTTATTACAATAAGAAAAAATTACATGTTTCGTCCATGTGATTTACCTAAAATCACAATCATCGTCCCTATTTGACTTTAATTACATAAATAATTTCTAATTTTGATACTATTTGCATTGATAGTCCTTATTTTGAAAAATAAGGACTATCCATGTAATAACGATATGACCACCCGTGTAATAAAAAACTATAGATAATTACACAGATGATTACTATTTTTCAAAGAGAGATGCTAGACCCACAAAAAATGTTCCACAAAAGAAATCCACAAAATGAGGTGGAGGTATTTGATTGGTGCAAAAGAGAAAAGAGAGAGACCTCACACCCAAATGCACCAATCAAATACCTCCACCTCGTTTTGTAGATTTCTTTTGTGGAACATTTTTTGTGGGTCTATCACCCCTCTTTTTCAAAATAGGGATCATCGATGCAACTAGTTTGAAAATAGGTATCACTGGTGTAACTAAAACTGAATAAGGCCGATGCGTTTGATTTTGAGTAAACCAAATGGACGAAACATGTACTCCGTATTTTTTTCTTACAATTTAATTCTAACTTTTACAAAGTAATGTCATCATTTTAATAAGTCAAGGCCCGTAAAAAACATAGTTAAGAATGATAACTAATATCCCTTTAATATATTTCTTAAATGTGAGGCCTAAAAAATCCAACTTAAATGACATCATATTTATTAAAAAATTATATTTTTATAGCATCAGGAGGTCCAGGTTACTTGGACTTGGATACGAACACTTGTTTGCTTGACTTGGTGGAAAATAAAGTCGTTTATAAGTATTCGATCAGAGACCAACATGAGAGTAAATTAGGTGTTTGTCTTTTTGGATATGAGGTATAGAACAAAAAAGGAGTTATCATACTTTATATATAGAGTAAAATACATCGTTAGTCTATGAGGTTTTGCCAGATTTCACGTTTAGTTCAAAATCAAACAAAATTACGCAATTGCTCCCCAACGTTGCCAATATTGCTCGCCGCTCGTCCAATTTCTTAATGACGTTAAGCTTTCTCGTTATCTCCAGTTTCATTTTTTTTGTCCTTTTCATCTCCATCTTTTATCCTTATCTCTCTTTTTTTGCGTTTTTTCCATTCAACTTCTACATCTAATTTGCTTCTGAATTTGAATTTTTTTAATAAGTTCAATTTTTTTTAACAAACACAGCCCAACACAAATTTATAAGGAATTTTTTTCGTATAATTTGCAACACAAATTTCTGTTAAATATTCTTTCCAAATTCCTATACAAATTCGAATACACTTGAAAACACTCATCATAATTGTTAATGCGAGAAGTTAGATCTGAAACATACATCATTTTACCAATTACAAAAAAAGTACTTAAATTTGTTTACGATTTCAACTCATTTTAAACTCAAAGAATCTTATATCAGACCTCAATGATTATCATTGGCTTCAAATACAAATAAAATATTAATAATAAAAAAAGTATTATCCAAAAATGAAAGGGTACCAACACCACTATCACACAACATCAAAACAAAAAAATATAGCATTCAAGATCACAAGCTTTTGCTTGATGAAAAGGCATTGAATCTTGCTGCAAAAATAGCAATAATAATAACTTTAGCCTCAAATTATATCATCGGCTTTAACTAAAATATTCTTAAGCTTAAAGAAAAAGGTAAATTCGTAAAAATATATAGCACCAATAGCCTCAAATCATACCATGGCTATTTAGAAGTTTTAGATCTAAACGAAACCTCACCAAACCGGCTAGATCCACAGATAAAACCAAATAACTTAATAGATTATTATACAAATGATTACTATTTTTCAAAATAAGGACCATCAGTGCAACAAGTTTGAAAATTAGGTATCACTGGCGTAACTAAAATCGAATAGGGACGACGAGTTTGATTTTGAGGAAACCACATAGACGAAACATGTACTCCATAACTTTTTGTTACAATTTAAATCTAACTTTTACAAAGTAATATCATCATTTTAATAAATCAGGGCCCGTAAAAAACAAAGCTAAGAATGATACCTAATATCCTTTTAATATATTTTTTAAATGTGCGGCCTAAATAAATCAAACTTAAATGACATCATATTTTGTTAAAAATTTATACTTCTAGAGCATTAGGTGGTCCAGGTTACTTAGACTTGGATAGGAACACTTGTTTGCTTGACTTGATGGAAAATAAGGTCATTTATAAGTATTCGATCAGGGACCAACATTATAGTAAATTAGACGTTCGTCATTTTGAATATGAGGTATAGAACAAAAAAGGAGTTATCATACATTAAATATATATAGAGTATAATAGACCATCAGTCCCTAAGGTTTTTCCCAATTTCACGTTTAGTCCATAATCAAACAAAATTACATCTTTGCTCCCCAACGTTGCCAATATTTCTCGCCGCTCGTCCAATTTCCTAATAACGTTAAGTTTTTCTCTTTATCTCCAGTCATGTTCCAAGCACAAGATAATAGCTTAGTCATTTTGTTTTTTTGTCCTTTTCATCTTCATCTTCTATCCTTATCTTTTTCTCTTTTTGTGTCTTTTTCCATTCATCTTCTACATCTATTTTGTTCTTGAATTTTGATTTTGTTTATAAGTATTTTTTTTTTTATCAAACACAGCCCAACACAATTTTTTGGGGTATTTTTTTCGCGTAATTTGCAATAAAATTTTGTGTTCAATATTATTTCCAAATTCCCAGATTTAATATTTCGTTCCAAATTTGAATGACTTGAAAACACTCATTATTAATTGTGCATGACAGAAGTTAGATATGAAACATATATCATTTTACCAATAACAAAAAAGTACTTAAGTTTGTTTACGTTGTCAGCAGATTTAAACTCAATTAAACTCAAAGAATCTTATATCAGACCTCAATGATTATCATTGGCTTCAAACATTTACAAAAAATACGAAAGTATTATCCAAAAAGGAATGGTTACCAACACCACTATCACACAACATCAATGCTAAACAAAAAATATAACAGTCAAGAACACAAGCTTTAGCGTGATGAAAAGGCATTTGAATCTTGCAACAATAGAAAAAAAAAAAAAACTTTAACCTTAAATTATACCACTGGCTTCAACTAAAATATGCTTAAGCTTAAAGAAAAACGATAGATTCGTAAGAATATATAGCACCAATAGCCTCAAATCATATCATGGCCCTTTAGAAGCTTTAGATCTAACAGAAACCTCACTAAACAGGCTAGATCCACATATAAAACCAACATAACTTTATCTCATATCTTAACGGAAACAACAACATCCATTGAGACCCGGTTAAAGGACCACAAAAAACCCCACCAAAACCACTTATACACTAATGAAAGAACTGAAACTCAAACACCACCGGTTTTCAAAAGATCCGGTGGTGTTGGTGGCGGATTCTACTTGATTAAGTTATACAGGATCATGATCAGTAACGTTATGACAAAGGCTCATGGTCGAAATGTCAAGTAATATATACTGTTCGATATGATGCTCAAGTATATGTGAGTGCAACAAATTTTACCAAAAAACTCATCAAACTGAGAATAGGTACAATTAACAACAAGATTGATGTTATAGTGACTCATGTTTGATAGACATTTGAGCGAATAAAGAGTAGAACGATCGTCATCTACTAATACTAAAAAGGTCAATTTCATGGTGCTTTTACGATTAATAGACTAACGAAGACTCTAAATGAGTTATATTACCGACAATCATCAACAAATAACTACTTGAAAACTACATACACAAATCAGTAGCACATTAGTACAAAATTCTCTATTAGTTCCAAAAACGTTGATGCAATTCTA
Organism: Chrysanthemum seticuspe; assembly: GCA_019973895.1. Classification (NCBI taxonomy): domain Eukaryota; kingdom Viridiplantae; phylum Streptophyta; class Magnoliopsida; order Asterales; family Asteraceae; genus Chrysanthemum; species Chrysanthemum seticuspe. Next base: position 16,283,460 of record BPTQ01000008.1, read on the forward strand.
AAGATAGGTATCAAACAGGGCTGTATAAAACAGATATTTGTGAACAGAGCAAGTTTTGTAATCAGCTTACATGTCTAATACAGTTTCCTTTTAAACAGTATGCTATGACGGTTTCAGTTTTGTGGACTTGTAGTATTTGTAGCCAAAAAATGACCACATCCCACAAGGTTTTATACTTATAGTATAATAATAACCCCCCCCCCCCCCCCCCTCTTTTTTTTTTTCTTTCTTTTACACCATTTTTTGTTTAAACTCATAAGATAAATATAGAATTTACAACTTTGGTCCAAGAGGAAGAGTTAATCAGAGTTTGTAACTTTCTTTTGTCTTATACTCTTCGATAAAACAAATGTGTGCGTAACGCAATGACTATCACCTAGAAACGAACATAAATCAAATTCAAACACACCTTTAAGTTACTAATTTCTGGCTAAATAAGAAGTGCTTTATTATTTATTTATTTATTTATTTTTCAAAACACTCATAGACATATAAACTCAATTAATTTAAACTATGGGCTGACATTTGTGTTTAGCAAATGGACCAGCTGGTCCATTAACCAAAGTAAAATAGGAGCTGACATATTAAACTATAAATACACGATCTAGCAACTTAAAACTCAAAACCGATTAGTAGATTTTGTGAGGAAAGGAGAACAATACAAGTATAGGCAAGATTGATAATATTGAGATTAACACTGTTGTGTTTGCTATGGTGGATTTTAGTTGTGTATTTTTTATTCATTTGTACTAGTAATTGGTGGTTGTTATATAAGGAATGAAAATGAGGGGCTGAATTATTTTTTCTTTCTTTCTAATATATAAACCAATGTATCATTATGTACATGTACGTTACAAAAAACATGATCGTGGAGGTCGAAAACGGATTTCTGCAACCCTACTTTTATTCATTACGATTATGATTTATATTTATGCTACTAATCCATAAATCACAAATTAATTTTTATGATAACATTTTTTTTTATAGTACGAGCCCTACTTTTAGTTAATATATGATTGTTAGTACAACTTCTGGGTGGTCCAAGTTTACTTTGACTCCAATATTATCTTGCGAAAATAATCGAACAAGACTTATATACGAAATTGAGAGTAATTACAAGTTTTCATGAAACAATCAAATAAGAAATGGAGCTAATTCAACAAGTAGCCTAGAGGCCCAGTGGTCCTCCTTTTTCTAGACCAGATTTCTTTTTTCCCAAAATAACCCAAGGCGACCTGACAATTGTGTAATCACCTTATATGCTTGACATGTGTCCCTTTTTTTTTCGCTAAAATACAAAAAACAAGTCGCCCAAAGTATAAATCGGTCAACAAAACCAAGTAGCCAGGTACTTTTTGTACTTTGTGTAATTAAAAATTTTGATACGTGTCATGCTATTAAGGTGGTTGCCCAAATGCCAGGTCGCCCTGGGCTATTTTGGAATTTTTTTTCTGGTATAAAAAAGGAAAGACGAATTTGTTCAAATTTTCATGTTTTAATAACATCTAAGCGGTCTAGGTTTACATCGACTTTGATACACATGTTGTTGAACAATTGAAAAAATATTCGACAAAATGACTTGTGATTTTGTGGAAAATAAGGTCGTAAAGTATTCGTCCAACAAAAATGAATGTAAATGAAACGTTAGTCTTTTCGGATGTTAGCCACAGAACAAAAAAGAGTTGTCATACATTATTTCTAGAGTTAATTACAAATTTTGTCCATTTGGTTTACATCTTTTTTCATCTTTTGTCCTTTACTTTAACATTTACACCGCTCGTCCACGTGATTGTCTATTTGATCTCACTATTAGTAGAATTACTATATACACAATATTTCTATCCGTATGCTCGAAAATGAAGGTTAAGTTTTTACAAACATTAGTAAATGAACCATTTTTTCTAACGAGAATTTTAACTATATCAAAACATTTACACCACAACCACCATTTGATTGAGGAGCTTCTCACACAAACTGAGGTACCATTGGAACATAAGCTAAATTGATCCGTTTTAATTCATTTTTCTGAAATGAAGGTTATATGTTCACCAACCATTAAATTTAGTTTTAATGAGGTCTTCACTGTTTAATGATTTTCTAGTGAAATCTTTTAATCCTTCCTCGTATGATCTTTTTGCATATTCATATAGGTTCTCTATGCGTGACAAAAAGATAAACACATTATCAAATTACATTTAAATAATTGGATAAAGTTAGTCTTTTGTACATGATTGGATTTTATCTTTTTATTTTTGAATATGTCTAAACAATTATCTTTTTGAATATAAAAGGTGTAAACGTTTTCCCTTTTCTGTCTTTGAATTGTGTTTATGTGTCAATAAGTTTAATGAGAACCAATGATGCTTTAGTCCATTGGTAAGAGCTTTGGGCTTGGGTCAATAGACCCGGGTTCAAATCTCTTCCATGGCACTAAAGATTATTTGGTACCACCCCTCCACCGCAAATGCTCAGATTGATTGGTCAGTGAGGGGCTTTTGGGAAAATAGCCTGGGTGTTTGGACTCGTTTTTTTTATTGGTCACATCTTTATTGTTTTAACATGGGATCGTATTTGCATACGCCATTACGCATTTTCCTGGTCAAACACCATTACAAGGAACAACCTCAACACCATTACTAGGATAGTGTTTTATCTTAAGGATCATGTGTTGTGTTTTATCTCAATCCTTCTCAGATAACTTGTACAAACTTGATGACGATTTCAGCATGTCTTTGAGTATTTCACTCAAGGAACACCACGGTCTACCTTTGAGCTTCGTGAGACATCTTTACTTTGGAATTTTAAGCATCCGGGTTGCCATCGTGCCAATTTCATATTTTTCTTATACATTTATTAATTCATTTTCAACACTATAAGGACATTATGGACACAACAGATATCGAGTTTGGGAGGCTTGAAGCCAAGGACATGTTGCAGCACCTATGGACTGGACCCATATCAAATGCATCGGTGGAAGTTGTCCAAGGTGGTCGGTCCGTTGAGGTTCGGGCAAATGGGGTTACCAAGGTTCGTCCTTTTCTGGAGATGACACAAAGGGTGGGTTGGGTCACGGCTCAAAACGGGTAATTTTAAACTGTTGAAACGTGTCAGGTTGATTTGACCAAAAAACAAGGTATCTCCAAAGTTGTGCTGTTTCATCAACAGTCGACCATATTTTAGCAACTGATTAGGAGAATTTTTTGCATAAAAATACGCTTTGTGAGATATTTGACCATTTTACCTGTGTCCTACTAATCTGTTAAGACTAAAGGTTTCAATTTTGACCCATTTGGATATAAATGGGTCAAATTGGGAAATGTTTATATCTAACAGAGCATATCAGTCGAGCGGGTCAAACAGGTTAAAAGTTGTCCAAGACGTATTTAATTGCATAAAACCTTCTCAAATGAATAAATCAATTTAAAAAAAATCAAGTGTTTGCAAGCTGTTCCATCTCACGCATACTAAAAATTACACATTCGACCCATTGCCCAATCCGCCAGTTTTGCCACTCCTATCAAGACCAAAGATTACAAACTTTTATACTATAGCTTTTCAGTGGTGATTATTCTGGTACTCATCCAAGAATGAACAATATCATTTCTTCAGGCATTACCTAAACCCCAAAAATCCAAATGAGGTACCTGCAATTTTCCATGATCTTATTTCAGCAATGATTTTTTGGAACACGATAGTGGTACCGAACATTGACTTTGTCGAATAATTACTTAACAAGATATACCTGATTGACACTGGTGCCCTTTATAAGTTTACCTGGCACCAGGAATTATTTAACGGCGGCATGTGCAGGAATTGCATAAACTATTCATGATTCAGACTTATTATTGTAACAATATAAAATTTTCAAAATCATATGTCGTTCTTTTATTTGTTTCCATGGGGTGTTCTTTAGCTGCTGTTACTGAGGTTTTTCGTTTAATCTTGGTGGGTTATGGGGTGCTATGATTAGTAATCTTGGGTTTGTGTGGAGAGATATTTACTCGAAGATGAGTCTGCAGAATTTTAAGCAGGTGAATGGGTTGAATTTGTATAAGTGGGTCATGATTCTATCATTCTTTTATTTGTGTTCTGTTGCGGTTTTTGTTCAAGGATCTGAATGGATTCCTGGATGATGTTTGGCATTGCACTCTCAAAATGATTGAAAATTATTGCATAATTAGTATGTTCTCAAATATTCGTTTATAAATTTTTCATCATTAACTTGCACAGAGTCCAATATATGTTTAAGTTTTCTAATGCACAATCACATCCTTTAAATATAACAGGTAACACTTATAGTTTTTGTTGCCCACATTGGCAGATTTGTACCAGCAGATGCCGCGAGAGTGGGTTTAACTACGATGCTTATGATCCTTATTCTCATCATTCATAAGGATCTTGAAATGCTTATTACTCACATGGTACTCACCACATCAACAATAAATCATAGAATTTTTTTGTGCTACAGGAGGCAAGCTTATGACTGCTGAACAGTCCACATTTATTATCGACCTACATCAAGTTGGAATGATGCTAAGGTATCTATTATGTACTAACAAATAGTATGTTAGAAACCATAAACAACTACTATGTTGAATATACTTATACTGATGCTTAGAACTTTCAAGGCATGCCGCTTCTCGATCATTATGTTTGCTAGATGAATTTGGCAAGGGAACTCTTACTGAAGGCCAGTTGTTGAGATCTGAATAAGTGTGGCTAATGCTGGATGTCTAATTGTTTTGGTTGTGAACACTAACCAATCCTTGGTTAATCTTTTTAGATGGTATCGGTCTTCCTGGTGATCGTTGGTGGTGAGTTGTGATAATCGTGGGAATCGACTTTAGGCTACAGAGTTTGAAGGTTGGTTTGGGTGATGAAAGGGGACTGAAATGGGTGTGTTTGGGGGCTGAAGTAGGGGCTAAAATGGGTCACTTTGGGGACTGAAATGGGTGTTGGGTTGGGTGCTGAAATGGGTGTTGGGTTGGGTGCGTTTGGGTAATGAAATGGGGTTCAAAGTGGATGCGATTGGGTGCTGACATGGGTGGGTTTGGGTGATTAAATGAGGCTGAAATGGGTGTGTTTCGGCCTCAAGTGTTGGGGTGGGGGGTTAAAATGGCTCAGTTTTGGGGCTCAAATGGATGTGGGATCAGGGATTGAGATGCATAAGCTGTCTGTTGTGTTGGGCACACAAACTAAATTTATGATGGCTATTATGGTTTATGAAATTGGTTGGCAAGTGTATGCAGTGTATGCCCGGTTGTTTTTCGACTTTGTATCCATTTAATTCAGCAAAATAAACGTTACCCAAATAGTTCTAAGCATCAACACAATGCTCCCGCGTCAATACGCGGGCTAAACGACTCGTTATACTACAAAAGTGGTAATTATATAATTTAAAAAGTGGTAAATACAATAGTCTTAATTATTATACTACAAATAGTACTATAATTTCACAGGGATTAGTTCTATGAAAATACCTTCTTAAACTAAGAAACGTAGGATACACCCACAGAGCGACATCTGTCAAAAACGTCAAGGGTATTTTGGGTGTTCTCATAATTTGTAATTTGCTCTATTTTTTTAATCTTGTTACATTTTTAAAAAGTAAACATGCATCTAAAAAGTTCTTCCTGTTACTCTATTTCTAAATCATGAATTTCTACCGTTCTTTTTTTCTGTTCTTTATAATTTCTTTGCATCATGTTTTGCGACATCACTTTTTCAGTTGCATCAAAATTTTCATGTGCATCAAAACGTGGCTATTAAGCTTCAAATATCATTTTCAACATCATTACGAACGAATTTCATAATCTGAGAAAATTATTTCTTTCATCATCATCTTTCCTGGGATCATCAACTATCTTGCATCATCGTTCATCATCATTGTCCATTCTACAACATCGTTACTCGTTAGTCGTCATCATTGTCGTCATCATCATCATCATCACTTACAGCATCATTGTTATCGTTATTCGCTAGTCATCATCATCGTCATCTTAGGCATCAACGCTCATCATCATCATCGTCCATTCTGCATCTTCGCTTTCGGCATCATCAATTGCGGATTTGCGGCATCATGGTCATAAATCGTTAGCATCACAACGTCATCATCATTGAAACATCGTCATCATTACGAAAATTATGATCATCACCATCAAATTAAAACGAAAATAATGAAAATCTGAAAATCAAAAACAAAAACGAAAAAACCCAAAATCAAATTCGAACATCGGAATAATGAATAAACCGAGAAAAATGATCACATGAGTTGGCAACTAGAAATGAATTTTTTAAATCGATTTGATAAGCAATTTTGATTAGATTCAGTTTCAAGTATTTGATGGAAATGAGATCGAGTAAGATAAAAAGTACATTCCGTTATTTTAGCAAAGACTAACTAACGTATCAAGTATGTATAAGATGTAAAATTACACAATTGGCCTTCCATCAAAATTATCTAAGCTTTAAAACTTCAATCTTATTACGAAATTGCCACGTACATCTTGAGCCTTTGATCAAGTCAAAGTCAATGCATCTAATGGTTGATATGCTATCCTACCTTTTTTTTTATCTTAGAGAGTGTTTTACTTGAACTCATCCCTAATTTCACACTTAATATAATTCCAACTATGAGCATATGCATGTTACACATTTAAAAACTTTTCCGTTGTTTGCCGAGTTTTACTAAACAACATTTCTCTTAAAGTACACGTGTATTTTAATATATGTAAATAATAGAACGAAACTAACCCGCTCATCGGGCAACTCCAACAACATTATAACAACGTTATCTATAAAGAAGTTCTTCATATATAATAAGTTTATTTCATTTTCTCTTTTGATCCAGAATAAAGTAAATGTACCTTTGTTACGTTTATTATGAATATTACCTTATTTTTTTTGTTTAATGCCAACGTATCAAGCATTTTATTAATTTTATATTTTAAATAAGGGATAATTATTTTAAAAGGTAATATATTAGCTTCAATTGCATTGTAGCCAACTCACTACAATTTGTGCTATAATTTGTGTGTCTTTGTGAGTCCCTGAATCTTTTTAGTGGGTCCCTGAGCCTTCCATATGTAGTTTATGTGGAAGATTGTAACCAATTGGCTACAACAATTGTAGCCAAGTTATCCCCATTTTAAAAAGCATCATACTAGTTAAAAATACTCTTTTGGGTATCGAACACTTATTTTGCTTATGTGGATATTGAACTTTCAATTTCGGTCTTTTTGAGGTATTTTGTGACATTTTTGCCCTTCAAATTATTAAAAATTCAGGGGCTAAAATGTCAGTACCTCAAAAAGTACGAAATTAAAAGTTTAGTACCTCAAAAAGTCCGAAATTGAAAGTTCAGTACCCGTATAAGAAAAAATTTTGCTCGATACACAGAAAAGTATTTTTGGACAACTATGATGTTTTTAAAGTTATTACCCGTTTAAATAATTCTTCAAGCTAGCTCGCCCATCTATGTCCACTAACATTAGCGAATGAAATTTTGGGGTTGCGTCTAGGTTTGTGTATGATTGGTATTTTCACGTTTTTGCCTAACCTCCGTAGAACAAAACTAACCAAACCACACAGTTTCATTCATTAATGATTTTGCACATGTATCATGATTTTGCACAGTTTCATTCGTAGATGATTCTTTATAGGAATGTATGTCCATGATTTCGCACACACACAATGATTCGACTACCATGGTTTTGGGCATTGGCACACACACACCGAAGGTGGAATGGACTGAGTTTAGAAATTGGTCAGAACCCGGTGGTTGATGGCCGAAATTGGTTGACGAGGTGGTGGTGGATGTCTGAAATCTAAAAAGATTATGAATTTTGTTTAAAAAATAGAGGTATTTATATACATCTAAATGTAAACTCAAGAACAAATTCAAAGAAGAAAAACGCAAGGGTGTTTAGTCAACTCACTAAAAACGTTAGCGATATTGTTCAATATTTGAAAATATTTAAGCGATTACGGTAATAGATAAAGTTGATTACGTATCTCGTTATTTCTCGAAAAATATGTCACGTGTTTTTAGCTTTCACCCTTCACCTATCTACAATTCACAATTTCTTTCATCCAACAAAATACCTCTCATATAAAGAGAATTTAACCAAATGTTAAAGCAATTCGCAATACTTGCTTGCAGCATAATACTTTTTTTTTAAGATTCCAACGGACCTCATTATTCAACAATTCTATATCTTTTTCTTTTATCACATAGGAAAATAAACACAAATATGTGGAATCTCCAACTATGTCTATTTCAGTAACTACAAATATAGAGGAGAAACATAATATTTACTTCAAATTTTACAAACATAAAGAGTCTGATGCAAATGTAATAAAAGCTAATAGGTGTTGTTATTCTCATCATAAATCATACGTATTTTATTTTACACGCCACAAATAATATTGTTACAATAAAACTAGGGAAACGCTAGAAACAAAGTACAAACTCAACAGGAGTTCTTACCAAAATTTGAAAAGTTGTATAAAATTTAAAAGGTAGCCCATTATCAAGATTGTTGAGAAGAATCCAATCGGAAAACCGATCCATGTTCCTTCCCAAAACATCCATGATGTTGGAATTATATATCAAGACATTCATATAAATAATCACAAAACATCAAAGTAATATTGCGGAAGCGTATAGGATGTATTAACGAATAATTAATTAACATAAAGAATATGCGTACCTTTGTTGATTCTAGCCGAACAAGAATCAAATCCACAAACTAGCAACGGATGAACCCTAATTTGATTTAGTTAGGATTATGTGAATTACCCCTTACCGTTTTGTAATTCAATCCAAGATAATAACAAAAGTATGTTATTACTAAGTTCTTGTACACACGTACTAAACCGAATTAAAGTACCGCTAGTTTTTATCAAACAAATAACTTGTTAATGTGGAAAAGCTTTGGATCGACCCTAATGGAGGTGTCGACCGGTTTTGGAGACAAAAACACACACAAAACAATTTTAGGGTTTAGCTTATGAGCACAAGAGATAGAAAAACAAGACCCCTAGCCTTGTATATATACCCAAGTAAACTTGGTGAACAAGTTGGTCCTTGTTTCCTTTTCTTGATGGCCGATCGGTTTTAGTATCCCTTAGGGATTCCGGAACCTTCCCAACTTTTGCAATTTAGTCCTTTTCCATAAACATTTAACGACCGTTAGTCCATTACATTAATTACTTAACGTCCGTTAGTTATTTCGTTTAATAAATAAATAAATACAACATTTATATTTAATTATTAACTTTAAATTCTCATACGTAAAGTGTGCAATCCCAAAGTCTCGAGTTCGATCCTAACTCACGTCTACTAATTTATATCCATAAAACCAACACATGATAGATCCTCCTCTTCTTCGACTCTTCCTTCAGATGATGGAATATCATCCGGACATTTGATATTAATCTGTATACCACATAATCCACTATTGTTTTGAAAACCCAACTCATCCATAGTGTCCATTTGTCGACCACGAGGAATTTTACCCGTCAACATGTTGTTGCTCACATCTAGAACTGTGAGGTTGCCAAGATGATCTAGTGATTGAGGAATCGAACCCGAGAGTTCGTTATGTGAAACATCCAAGCTTTCTATGCCCACAAGATTGCCAAGTGACGATGGAATGTTCCCAGAAATCTTGTTGTGTGATATGTTGAGCTGTTTTAGAGCTTTGAGATTGCCTAATGATGCTGGTATTTCACCAGAAATATTGTTGCCCGACAGGTCCAACAAAACATAGAAATGAAGGTTTCGTAGGTGTTGAGAAGATTTCTTCCAATTCACTAATAAGTCTTGAAGCGAGTCTCGATACACATCTTGATACAGGTCTCGAAAAGTTCTCGCACTCCCAGTGGAACGGAAAATAGGATTGGATGATGCATTCATTATTGGAAGGTTTGCCATCTGTCGTGGAATGCCTCCAGATAGGTTGTTCCTGGAGAGATCAAGAATTCGAAGAGAAGTGCACATGGAAATATTGGTCGGGATAAATCCATTGAGGGAAGTGTTTCTTAGGATAAGGATTTCAAGAGTAGGGAATTGAGGGAGAATTTCTTGTAAATTTTCTGTAATAATGCTGTTATGAAGATCAAGAACTCTAAGGTTGACTAATTTAGTCAAACCAAAAGGCAGACTGCCAGAAAACTTATTCCCGCCTAAATAAAGAATTTCGGTTCCTTCGGGAAAATTCGTCGGGATCTTACCAGAGAAATCATTGTCGGACAAATCCAGGTAATCAGCTCCCAAAAAAGGTAAACTGTCACCAGAGAATCTATTTCGGGACAAGTCGAGTAACACTAAACTGGTTAAACTGGAGATGGATTTTGGGAGTAGTCCTGAAAAATGATTTTCTGAAACCGCAAGATAACGGATACTTGTGGCGTTACCTATGTTTTCTGGCAACTCCCCTGAAAAATTGTTCCAGGACAAATCAAGAACCGATAACATGCCTGATTTATCAAATGGGCGAGGCGGGATTTGTCCAACGAGGTATAATTCCTTTAGAGTTCTGATTTTGAATAACGAATTCGGGATCTCTCCGGCGAGCATGTTGTCGTCGAGTCGAAGGATCTCTAACTTGCTCAAGTTTTGCATTGATGATGGTATCGGGCCAGTTAACTGGTTACTCCTCAGGTCCAGAGAAGTCAAGTTGGTTAGTCTTCCTATAAAGGTTGGAATTTCCAATGATAAAGAATTTTGAGACAAATCCAGATATTCTAATTTCGTGAGGTTTGCAATTGATGATGGGATTCTACCGGTGAAACTATTTTTAGACAAATACAGTGATTCAAGATTTCGAAGCTTGCAAATTACAGGGCTTAAACTTCCCCCAAGATTATTGTAACTAAGATCAAGATATTGAAGAGATTCGAGTTCGAAAAGTTGAGCAGGAATCGGACCCTGGAAACGATTACCACGTAACCGCAATGTAGTCAATTTTCGAAAAGAAACCAGTTCAGGTCCTAGTTTTCCCTCAAGTAAATTGGCTCTCATGTCCAAGTAACGTAAATTTGTTAACTGGAAAATTTGGCTGGGGATGGAACCATTGAAGTAGTTATCATGCATTTCAAGATGAAGCAGTTTGGTGAGATTACCAAACCCATCTGCTGGGATCTCGCCTTCAAAATCATTATACGAGATATCAAGTAATTCAAGTGACCGGATATGAAAAATTGGGATCAAGATTTCAGAAGATATCGAAACTGGATCGGAATCAATGGCTACCCAAGATAGCTGAAGCTCGGTAACACTTCCGGTTCCGGAGCAATTAACACGCCACCAAGAACAACAATCAGAAGCAGGATCCCATGAGTCTAGTACTTCTGCATATTGAGTGGAATTGTTGATGGCGGTGAGGGAGGATTTGAAGTGTAGCAGTGCTTGCTTTTGATGAACGGGACAAGAGAATGAAGGGATAATAATGGAAGTGAGTATTAACAAGATGGATAGCATTAACTTTAACATTGGTGTGCTTGCCATGGTGGATTATGGTTGTTCTATATTTGATTCATATGTGCTTGTGTGGTGGTTATTATAAAGGGAATGGAAAATTAAAGTGCACTATCATTTCTGTGTAACAACGGAGAAACAATGTGTGGGTTATTCATGCCCCCACCATCAACTTATGGTGGTACGGATGTCTTTAAATTCGAATATATATATGATATCTTCTATTTTATTACTGTAACATTGTTCATACTAATAATCATACAACATTCGCTTGTTCCGTGATAATTTACGCAATTTATCCTGTTTACAACATTCGTTATAAACGCACGTTACATTGATTTTAAGAAAATCATACAACTAAGTATAATAATTGCAAAAGTTGTAATGCCATTTTTTCTCGACCACGCATTACAAATTATTGTCCCAAAATTTCTTTTTCTAAAAGGTGGTGTACAACTGGTTTTGCAAGTTGACTGACATCCTTGACTTGACACGACTTGGCACAGGAGACAACGGATAACTGAAAATTTGGATCCGGATACTTTTGTGGTGGTTGTGGTAGTTGTGTTGGATATTGTAAGTGAAAGGGTGGTGAGATACAGGATAATTGGAAATTTGGATCTGGTGTTAAATGGTGAATGCTTTCTTGGATTCGGGATCTTGCAGTTTTGGATTTAAGAGTTTTCTTATTAGACATTGTAAGTTTAATATGAGAAGTACGTAGTATAAAAAGAAAAATAGTTTGAATTTGTGTATAAAATGGTGAAATGAATAGGGTATTTATAGGGTAAAGGGTTTATATTTGAAAAGTTATTTTTTTTTTAATAAAATCCAAACGGTCTTTTTTTTTTTTTTTTTTTTTTTTTTTTTTTTTTTTTTAAGTGACTTGTGACTAAGGTCGAGTTCCCGACCCACATCACCTATGACCCTCAGCGACCGAGAATGGCACAACAAGGACGATCGATGCCGACCTGAACGACCGAGTCGGTCGAGCCCCTTATTGTGGGTAGCCTAAAGGTGGTACAACTGGTATTACAAGTTAACTAAGATCCTTGACTGACACAGGAGACAATTGACAACGGTACAAGACGTTTACTTGACTTATGCTTTACAAGACGTTAAAGAAAAAGACTTGGACTTGGTGGAAATAAAGTCCCATCAGCTTTTCATGCAAATTATTGGACTTGGTATTTCTAGTAATTGGGCACATACAATGCGTATAGTGGAAGCGGATTGAACTTTACTTAGAACTAATGCTATAAAAGAATTTTATGCTCAGTGAACTGTTTGGTAAAAAAATTGTTTATGTTCGTTTATTTATTAAATGAACAATATTTTTCAACCATTTTAGTTAAATGAACGAAAATGAACAATAGTCACGTCCGTTCTTTTGTGTTCGTTAACATTTGGTTATGTGTTTATTAACGTTGATCATTGATGATCATTTGTTTGTTTATATTCGTATATAATATTTTTTTTAATTGTATAATTTTAAAGCGGGTTTGTTTAAACAAAACAACACTTATAAAACAAAATATTGTGCATAATTTATTAAATTTTATGTTAGTTTAGGGTTCATCTAATGTCTTGATGAACGAACATAAACAAACATGTGATGTGATCAAATAAGTACTTTATTTAGACATCATGTAACAGTCTCCTTTTTAGTTAAGTGATACTAATCAAGCATGTAACACTTAGAGCAGGGGGTACGGTGGTGCCAAACTTGGTGCCAACGAGTTTGGCGCGACGCCAAGTTTGGCGCACCGTTACCACGCTCGCGCCAAGAGCCCTTGCGCCAAACCTAACAGCCAACGTTTTTTTTTTTCTTTTTTTTTTTTTTTTTTTTTTTTTTTTTTTTAAAATGTGGCCGTTGCATTCAAAAATATAGCCGTTGCAAACGGCTAGTTTTGTGTTTTTTTGATTTTTTGACCTCTTTTTTACCACTTTTACCCACTTTCAAATCATATATAAACCTTATCACTTATACCACTTCACACACACTTCAAATACATCTCAACTTCAATATTTTTTCAAGAAAATGAATCCCAACAACACCCCTTGGATCAATCGAATGCTTAACGATCCATCGAACCAAATGATCGGTTCGTCTTCGAATCCGAATCCGAACACCCAACAACAATACTTTCCTTCGAATCCCGAGGAATACGCTTTGTTTTCTCAATGGAAAATGCAACAACAACAACAACAAAACGAATCACAACCAAGATCGTCCCACCAATCGTTCCACCTTGTTGACGAATCCGAATCCGAAGAGGAAGCGGTCATCCCGACCCCCACGTCCAAAAAAACAAAAATGAAGGAACCGGCGAAGGCAAAGAAAACGAAAAAAAAGCAACCAACAACTGAAGAGGAAGCCGAGACCCAGCAACGATCGCGTAACGCATGGACCGACCAAGAAGAACTACTTTTGGCGCAAACTTACATTGAAGTATCCGAGGATCCAAAAGTCGGTGCGGATCAAGGTAATGAAACGTTTTGGTATAAAGTTTTGGAAGCTTACAACAAGGAAGCAAAAAAACAAAAGTTTGTAACTCGTACCAAGAACATGCTTACCGGAAAGTGGACTCCGATGAATCGTTGTGTCGGGAAGTTTAATTCGATTGTGAATGAAACGGCTGTTATGAGTGGGGAGAACGATATGGATTTCATGGAACGTTGCCACACTTTGTACAAACGATATCATGGCGATTTTAAACATTCGTCGGCTTGGAAGTTTTTGAAGGACAAGCATAAGTGGAAAAATCCGGACTCAACAAATGCAAGACGTAATCGTCTTCGGGTTACGGAAGAGGATCCCGAGCATTTTGGACCCGACGCATTGCCAAGGCCGGACGGGGTGTACCGGATTGCAAAGAGCCAACGTTCGTCTAACTCGACCGCAAGTTCCGGTTCAAACCCAGAAATGTTTTCACAAATGATGGAAAAACAATACGAGTTGGAGCGAAAAATGAAGCAAGATGTTCTTGAGCGGGAGTCTCGAGCGAGGGTCGATTTAATCGAAACTCAAAGGATAGCCGAAGATATGCGGGTGCTATCTATGGACACAAGCATGCTCGATCCGATGAACGCGTCAATCCTGAGGGCCCAACAAGCACGGATCCGGGCAAAATATTCACAAGAATAATTATGTTATGTTTTTTTAAGTTTATTGTTTTTTTTATTTCTTGTAATGTTTTTTTTTATGAATAAAGTAATTTTAGGATATATTGTTTTTAAATTTTATAAAAAAAAAAAAAAAAAAAAAAAAAAAAAAATTGAGTTTGGCACCAGAAATTCTGGTGCCAACGGATACCCCAGAAATGTGGTGCCAAACACTTTCTGGTGCCAAACTAAAAAACTGCTGACGTGGCAGTTTGGCACGAGCTTGGCACCACACTTTGGCACCACTGTACCCAGTGCTCTTAGGCGGTGTGTTAATTTGGACTTTGCTTGAACATTTCATATTTTAGTGCAAGTCTTTGTATTACAGTAGGAATATATGTTTGTTATTTTTAATTTCAGGTGTAAATTCTATGTATTGTCTTAGCAAAGATCCATAACACTAACTTTAGCATTGGTATTTGGTTCCGTGTTGCCGATGGTGGTTCTATATATCGTATATTTGATGTGCATATGGCCAAGTTCATGGTGCGATTGTAATTGATAGTTGGCCAACTAAAATTTTCATTAGTTGCATCACTTATATATAGCAACACATATATGGAACACTATGATACATATTAGTATCAACTGTTGATGGAATGCTGAAAATAGAAATAAAACAAGGCTATGTAAAACATAGGACAATTCAAATAAGAGAACTAGCAGGGTATCCGCGCGTTGCAGCGGCGAGTACCCTAAAATAAAACTTTTCGATGAATAATGTATTTTAGTTTATTATGTTCTTTTTAACAATAAATTTACGGACATCAAGAATTTCGTATACCCCGTGCCCGTTCGGGCTCGAACCCGTTGGCCCGTGTCTGCTCGAGCCCGTTTGGTCCACGTCCGTTCGGGCTCAAGCCTATTTGGCCCGTTTCCCGTTCGGGCTTGAATATTTGTATCATGTGCTTTATTATTTGTAGTAGTGAAACTTAATGCAGGAATTGTGTTTAATTTGGTTGTACAATATGTTTGATAATTTGTATTTTTTATGTAAGGAGTGTTTTAATAACTGTATTAATTGTATTTATTGACCAGTTAAATAATTGACTACATTAAATAGCATTAATGTGGTGTTTTGTTGTACACTATGCTTCTTGTCTTGTACGTCTGAAAATTATGTGCATTAAAGTGTTGTACACTATGTTTTTTTCTTGTAAGTAGTAGTCATTATAGTCATTACTAACATTGACTACTTTAATAGCATTAATGTTGTAAGTCTGAAAATTACATCATGCTTATTTTGTTGTACACTATGCTTATTTTGTTGTATATCTGAAAATTGGTTGCAGCTATTGTACATTGTGCTTAAATGATTGTAATTTTTGGTGAAGGGGTGTTTTTAATAGCATTAATGTTGTTTGATAGAATTTTGGTCTTAAAATGAAACCACGCTTTATTTTGTTGTACAATATGCTTACTTTGCTGTAATTATGAAAATTGGGTGCATTAAAGTGTTGTAAATCATGTTTATTGTCTTGTACGTCTTAAAATTGAGAGTGAGGTGCATTCGTGCATTATATGTAGTATAGATATAGATTAGATCATTTAAGAGAGATTTTGTCATAACAATTTTATTGAAAAAAAATTGAACCAATCAGATTGCTCTATTTTGACACTAAGCAACGTGGTTGGGCAATAAAAAATCAAAATTATCTTTAATTCGGTCAAACTCTGTTCAGGAACAAAAACCCGTATAAAAATGTAAGTGTCGTAATTGAAAAAAAAAACTGCAATAAAAGCGGGCCTGAATTATGAAAGTCAAAGAGCTGACCCATCATTCCAGATTTTGAATCTATTCAATTTCAAGGATAAATTTTAGACTAAAATACACGGTTGGTCCCTAAACTTGGCACTGCGCTTCGCGTTGGGACAAACATGTGCATTATCATCGCAGGAGGTCCAAAACATGGGCTTTATATGCCAAACTCGTCCCTTGACCAATAACGCCGATCTCAACGTTCCGTTATGCTTCAGAAAATCCCGTTATCATGTTACTATTGAGGGTAGAAAAGTCATTTTACTTGATGTACTATAGCAGATGTCTTATCCAATTTCCCGCCATTATGTAGAATATAACAAAGCTGTGTACTCATTGCTCATCCCCAAACTTGTCTTGAAAGCCTACCTAGAAAACCCTAATGCAATGTCAATCATCAAATCAAATAATCTAAGTAAGAAAATAACAAACACCAACCTTGGATTTACTCTATGGCGAATAAGAGAATATCCTTTCTTTGATGATCATGAAATTGAGGAAAAAGCTGCAATCAGGAGATATTGTAAATCTTTTTTGGTTATAGCCTATTACAATCATATGTTAGTATGACTGTTTAAGTTATTCCCCTTTTAGGTAACTTTAGCTTAACATTGTTTTTGCACATTTTTTATACAGTGGGTAAACCAGGATCCTTTAGCATGATGTTCCATTATGAAGGTACATTCAAATACTTTCTAGGTAGAATATATCAAAGAGGCAAGAAATGCCTTGTTGATCATGTGGAAATAAAAGAGGTATCCGTTGATGAAATGGATGCTCTCATGACCCAAATCGGTTATCAGATTGGACAAACCAATTATTTCTACTTTCTTAAGCCTGGTTGTACATTGGACAACGGTTTGTTTACTTTGCGTGAAGCTGCTAATGTTGAGTTGTTGAAAGATGTTGTCATAGAGCATAAGCTGATAGATGTCTATGTGGAAATAGGGAAGACAAGATTAGAACTTTCTGAAATGTCCCCACAATCAATTAAGACTGTGTTTTGGGAGATGGATGAAGATAGGAGAAAATTTGCTACTGCGGCTATTCAATCTTGTTGTAGACGATTGGTGTTAAATGATCTTGATAATGAACCTGCCCTAGATCCTATTATCCAACTTACACAAGTGCCTATGCACGTCAACGATATTGGTGAATCTAGCAATTTGCCAAACATTGAGCCTGTATTTTCCACCCTAGACACATCATTTACTAGCCAACCTATTCATAACAGTGAGCGTTGCTTTAGTACTTATTGATGAGGACAATGCTATTAAGGAGCCTGATAATTTTGAGGTTAATTTGTTCCGAGTGACTCAGGGGAAGCACTTAGACAAAGTAGGAAGAGCACTGGTTGATGTCAATAACAGGTTTGAGGAGCCTGATAATTTTGAGGTTAATCTATTTCAATTGACTCAGGACAAGCACTTAGACAAAGCATGAAGAGCACTAGTTGATGTCAATAACAGGTTTGAGGAGCCTGATGTGGATGTAACTTTGTTTCAATTGACTCAGGATAACATGGAAGAGGATCCTGTTGTTGATGTTACTCTGTTACAAGTGTGTGACACTAGTGACTTAGGCAATGCAGTTGATGATTCAATTCAAGCAAATGAAGAGAACACTTGTCAGGAGAATGATGCACAACTTGCTATGGTCCAAGTAGGTCAGAGTAATGAGTTAGGTGAAGCAGGAACAACCAGTAATATAAGTGATGACATGCAGTTGGAAAATGATTTACCTGTGATGGTTGATGATGTCTTTTGCAGTGACTATGTTTCTTTCCAACAGGCAGACTTTGCAAATGGAGTCTATACCACATTCTTCTATTCTGGTCAGGAGTTTGCTACTGCAGGGGAAGTCAAAAGTAAAGTAAGAGAGCATTCAATAGAAACTAGGAGGGAGTTGTTTTTCTGAAGAATGACAAAACAAGAATAAGGGTCAGATGTAAGGGTTGTGTTCCACTTTCAGGCCCAAGTGAAGGTCCTGGACTGGATATAGTCCCATCTAGAAGTCCATTAAATAGGAGGGGTATAAATGCATTGCTTTCTGGCAAAAAGGACCCTTCAGAAATAATCTGCCCATGGCTATTGTTTGTCGGCAGGAATGGTGAGACAGGTATCTGGTCAGTCAGGACATATAATGAGCAACACACTTGTTTGCAATCAAGGGCAGTCAGAGCTTTTGACCTTCGCTATATCTCACGGAAAATTACATCACAAATTGAAACCAATCCACTGGTTCCTGTCAAGTCTGTGCATAATCAACTTACCAACCAATATGAGCTTCAAGTGTCCCTGCAGAAGGTTTTAAAAGCCAAAAACCTAGCAATAACAGCCATCAAGGGTCAATTCAAGCTACAATTTACCATGTTGAGAGATTATGTTCAAGAGTTGCAGAAGACAAACCCTAATACAACAGTGGCGATGAATGTGGAACGACCTCCAGATGAGGCTCTTCCAACCAGAGAATTCAAGAGAGTTGATCTGTGCCAAACCGTCAAGTCTAACAGACTTAAAACAGCTTAAGCACAAATGCAATGAAGATCAGAGAATATAGTGAATTCCCGGGTCGTTATGTCCCACGGAGACTCAATAGTGTGTAAACACTTGATCAGACGATAGAAGGATCACTAAGGATAATGATCCGAAAGGATTTGAATTGGATATTACACTACTGAAAAAGTTAATAAAAATAAAGCGACTTAAATGCAAATTAAGAAAATTAAAAAGATAAAAGATATTAAATAAACGCTATCACTATATTTAAAGTGATGAACGTTTAAAACCAAAAACTTATAACTTACGTTTAAATAAAAATAACGTAAACGTACAAATAAAAACGTGAAATTTACACAATATAAATCCTAAAAATATGAAAAATACATTTTTACAATCCTAATGATAAAAGAAAATATTTAGAAAAAGAAAATTATTTTTACAACTATTTATTTAATTGTTATTAATTAAAAACTAATTTAAACTATTTAATAATACTCTAAAATAAAAGAAAATATGAAATAAGATTAGAAAAATAAGATTAAGACTTAGAAAAATCTAAAATATGATAAAACTAATTTTAAAACAGAAAATATATTTTTTAGACTTTTTATGTATTTATTATTAATTTAAAACTATTTAAAACTAATTTAAATTATTAAAAATACCAAATAAAAGGAGAAAAATAGGGAAAAATACTTTTTAAGCTTTTTACATTTATCTAAACTTAAGAAAAATGAAAAATTATTTTTTTGAGACTTTTCTTAATTATTTGTATTAAATGCTATTTAAAAGTGCTTAAAAACTAATTTAAATTAAGAAAAATAGCAAACAAGCTTAGAAAAATATGAAAATTTCAGGAAAAGTCTAAAATAATATAGGGAAGCTAAGAAAAATGGAAAAACAGGAGCTTATGTGGAGGATTATGCAACTGATGTGGAAATTGCTTATAAATAAGCACTATGGATAAGCAAATGGAATCCAAAAGCTACCAAACTGAAACACAAGCTATAATAAGCTAAGAGGGCTAAAATGGAACAAGTGCCAACAAGCAACAACCTCTGATTATAAGCTCAACAGATTTGAGTATTTGAGCTATAAGCTAGAAAACAGTAAAAGGGGGGTCTACTTCAAGCCAAGAAATAAGCCCTAGAATAAGCTGGAAAGCAAAAACCAATTATAGAGACCTAAAGATGACCTGGGTGACTAACTAAAACCCAAAGATCAGACCTTGCCAAGCTCAAATGAGCTTGTGGCAAGGTCTGCAAAATCTGCAAAAGCTCTGTGCAGGCCTATTGCCTTGCACAGGGCACTTAGCACCTATTTGATAAGCTAGTTTGAGCTTTAAGAAAAAATCACAAAAATCTACTAAAATAGATACAAGAAAATAGACCAGTGGCACTTTCTAAAACTGCAATTTTCATGGAAAATGACTCAGAAATGAGTCCAATAAAAATCACTTCAGATGAACCCAAAATAGCTTTTGACAGTTTTGACTTTTGATGAAAAAGTGGAGAGTTGACTTTCATGAACTTTGGGATCAGTTTAAGGATTGACAGTGATATATTATGATGAAATAAGACTAGAACAAGTTATCTTAATGGTATCTAAACATGAAACAAAAGTTTGATCTTGCAAAAAGTTCAACAGTAAGCTGCTAAATCACATGGATTGGAATTTTGACTTTGGACTTATGTAGGATACAAATGATGACTGAATTGAGTCCAATATGACTAAACAAACATGCCACAACAGATTATGAGCACTGAACTACCCCTACATACAGGTTTAACAGTAAATCCAAACACCATTGTTAAGGATAATTAAGCAATCAAAACAACCTAACTACTGTTCCATCTTGCACCCATGCTCAAACTGAGCTTATATGACCATAATACAACTACATCAACAATTTAAAGCAATCCATGACTACCAATACAAGTACAAACAAAAACTGCATAATTGACTTGAAACTTGGAAATGAGAAAAGTACTAACCACTATCCAGTTGGTGCCACAGGCTAAACCAGACCCAAATACTACTCTAACCTACTCTAATATAACCCAAAGCAACCTCTGCATCACCAGTAACCATTTCCAGAACCATATGAAGCTAAGTTGACTTCTGTTGACTATGGAACAAAACTTCTTAAAACTGGTCTGTAAGCTTTCCAAAAGCTTATAAAGAACTTTAAACAACTTATTTGAGCTTAAACATAAGCTTCTAAAAGCTTGAGCATAGGATTATAAAACTGAGATTGCAACAATTAACTTGAAAACATGAATTTAAACAGAACCTTGATATTGTTGATAAAAAGTGAATTACAATGATAAATTAACTTAATTGAGATACATAAAAGCTAAGATTACCATATTTGGACTTAAAACTAAAACATTGATTTTAAAACGACATTAAGAAAAAAAACTATATATCTAACTACTACCCTTTAAGCTTCTCTCCTCTTCTTTTTATAGCCAAACTTCTTTTCTCTTGACTCTGAGCACTTCCCACCAATATCTTGGACCATTGGATGAGCTTAAGTGATTTTTGGCCGTTTGATTGTTTTTTGGCGCCAAAGTGGACTTTAGCAGTTTAGGTTGAGTGAGGGTTAGAGGTAGCATTAAATGTGATTTGGAGTTGTGTGGAGGTGGGGGGAACAAGGAGGGTGAGAATTGAGGTGGAAGGATGGGTTGTGAAGAGTGTTTTCAGGGATTATGTTGGGGAAGAAGGGGAAAAGAAATGGCGCGTTTGTGTTTTTGTTTGACTGGGGTGGGTGTTGACTGGGTTGTGTAGATATTGGACCGGGTAAGAGTTTGGGTGTGGGCTAAGGATTGGGCCAAGTATGTGTTAATATGGATTTAGGATTAGAATTGAACCCATTAAGTAGCTTAGGGACCAAACATGTACAATTCGAATCTCCAGGGACCAAAACTGTAACTTCTGAAAATGTAGCCCAAGGTTTAGTTTTGCCAACTCAAATAATATAAGGACCAGATTTGCCATCTTTGAAAATTCCAAGGACTAAACATGACATTTTTCAAACTTTAAGGACCTTTTCTATCATTTGATCAAAGATTCATTCAAGGACCATTTTTGACAATTTAAAATATTTCAGGGACCTTGAATGATAAAATTCCACATTTTGATTTACCAGGGACTGTTTTTGACAACTTTTGAAACTTGGGGGACTAAAACTGCACTTTTTGCAAATTTGATACGTTTTTCATCTGATTTTGATATTTTTGTATTTAAAACACATAAAACACTGATTTGTAATATTTTGATCATTTTGATGTGTTTCTGAGTGTTTTCAGATGATTTTGCAGTTTATATTGTACAAAAATGATGAGTATTTAGACACTCATCAATCCCCCACACTAAGATATTGCTAGTCCCTAGCAATGATTTGAGAAAACATAATAGATTTTAATCTCTTTACCAAAAGCCATTACTTCTGGAGTAGCCAAATGTTTCAGTTCAAGTAAGAACCATGGTACACCGATAACCATGTGATTTTGAGCAAACCACCAGCTTTCAACGGATTTGATTTGTCTTTACCAGAAGCCGTACCCTTCTGGACTAGCCAACTCTTAGATAAATTATCAATATTATCTTTGGTGAGCTGAATACCAATTATGGATTTTCCACTGCCTTTACCACAAGCCATAACCTTGCGGGCTAGCCAACTCTTCACTTTTTAGGATATGGTGAGTTGAAAACCATACAATTTTGGGCAAATTGCAAGCCATATAAACGGATTTGAGAAATCTTTACCAAGAGCCGTTTGCTCCTGGATTAGCCAATCCTTTAGTTTTACAGACAAGGCGGACTGATAACCAAATGAGTAAGTGCAGAACACTTACTCCAAAAAAAAAATTTTTGGCCAAAAACGGGGGAATCGGGTAGATAATATATGAAATTCGTGAGAATTCCCCCCCACACTTAGAAATGAATATTGCCCTCAATATTCAAAGTACCGGCGGTTATGCCGAAACAAAGAATGTAAAAGGGAAATACTACGGCCATTATTTAGAAAGAAGAATTTTTATTTTTTTTTTATTTTTTATTTTTTTATTTTTTTTTATAGAAAGAATGAGAATATACAACAGCGTGGGGAAACTCCCCCACACTAGGGTGGTAGAAAGGGGGTAAGAAGACAGAATTATGGGTGAAAACCCATATGGTGTGTGCTACTGTTTTTGATTTCCGAGTCGCTAGCTTGACTCGACCCCGAATTCATTGGTTCATGGGGAAGCACAGTGGAAGAAACAATCTCCATCGGACTTTCATTCAAGATGTTTGGATAAACATTGAAGCACGTGAAAGTTCCACACCGATGAGATATACAGAAACAGAGACAGACCCGGCTCACAGATGGTACATGAAAATGCCGGGGTCAAAGATAGTGTCCTCACTCCCAAAGGAGTGAAGAAGAGAGGAAGTCACATCATAAGTGAGGAATGGAAGAAAGATGTTGATAACAATCAAGATCCATTCTTCATCCTCTAATGTAGACATATCGGGAGGAAGGGTGAAGGTAGTATCATCAATAAGCAAACTCTTATGATAGAGTACACCTTCCTCCGAGCCAATATCATCCTCAAGATCAAAATAGAAATGATCATATTCCGGAGGAGATATGTCATGAGAGAGTTCACCGGAGAACTCTTCATGAAAAGAATCATTGGAAAAAGCCTCAAGCTCGGGCTTGTCCAATGTAGAGTCACTATCCACAACGGGGATAGGAGATGAAGCTGACTTAGCACAAAATGATTCGATCTTAGAAACGAGGAGATTTATATTGAACAATTGTTCACGAAGTATCTCGTCCTCAATTTCCAGATCATCAGAATTTCTCACTTCTTCTAAGCTAACTAGCTAAGAAGGCAGCTCCTCGACATAATCGATGTCTCCATAGGAAAAAGAATCGTCAAACGAAGTACAATCGTTATCAGAATCGGAGAACATCTCGACATGATCATATGGAATGTCAAGAGGAGGAGAAGAATCATCATTAAGAGGCTCATCACACATATTATCGGAGATAACCTCGGACTCACTTGGGGTTGGAACAAGGCTCTCAACACTAGACGATTCCATTTCTGGAATAGTGCTAGAAGGCTCGTCCCCCATTATGAGAGAGTCAATGGAAGCTTCGGGTGTGATTTCAGTTGACAAGCTCTCATAATATTCCTTCATTAGAATAGAATCCTCATCATCATCGTCATCATATCGGATTCTTATGTTCATCTGCTGAAGCTTACACACCATTCTTTTCATTTGTAGTTTCTTTCGAATGCGTATTTCTTCAGAACTTTGAGGAAGATTACACTCCTCGTAATCATTGAGATGCTGTGAAGGCTCGGAAGTCTGATGACTGATGGGATACTGTGGGGGTTGGAAATTGTCAAAACCGGGAGAATTGGAATTTTGAAAATTTTGATTCATCGGTTGACATTCAAAAGTCGCATGAGGACCCCCACAATTCTCACAACAGAGATAATTGGGAAAATAACTTTCACCAAAGTTCTGATTGTAACACGGTTCCGGCTCATAGACAAGCGGGACCCGTGGTGGACAATCAAAACCGTAATGAGAATCATTCCCACAATATTCGCATGAGTAGGATTCGTATTGGGGTTGTGGAGGTAGGTAGGAAAAATCGGGTGTTTCATTATTTGAAATGGGATCGGGATTACCGACAAACTTGTCTCCGAAACCCACATTGGTACATCGCCGACAATTTCCACCGTTAAATGGACCTCCACACCAGGAACATGTCAGATACCATGACATGAAGAATTAAACAGATAAGAGGGATAAGAGATGAAGAATTAAACAGATTAGAGGGTGAGAGAATGGAGAATTAAACAGGTTTGAGGATAGAGAAATGTAGAATTAAACAGATTGGAGGATAAAGGATGAATATTTTTGGATTTTTGAAAAATATGCTGCAAAAACAAAGAATGAAAATATTTTTGGTGTTGATAACACTTCAGGAAAAGTGTTAATGAACTTTTTGGATTTTCAGATAACTTTACAAAAAACTTTTTACAAAAGATGGAATATGTGCAAGAATGGGTCTGAAAAAGGCTAAACACACGCTAAAGCCTCCCCGGCAGCGGCGCCAAAATTTTGATCTGTGCCAAACCGTCAAGTCTAACAGACTTAAAACAGCTTAAGCACAAATGCAATGAAGATCAGAGAATATAGTGAATTCCCGGGTCGTTATGTCCCACGGAGACTCAATGGTGTGTAAACACTTGATCAGACGATAGAAGGATCACTAAGGATAATGATCCGAAAGGATTTGAATTGGATATTACACTACTGAAAAAGTTAATAAAAATAAAGCGACTTAAATGCAAATTAAGAAAATTAAAAAGATAAAAGATATTAAATAAACGCTATCACTATATTTAAAGTGATGAACGTTTAAAACCAAAAACTTATAACTTACGTTTAAATAAAAATAACGTAAACGTACAAATAAAAACGTGAAACTTACACAATATAAATCCTAAAAATATGAAAAATACATTTTTACAATCCTAATGATAAAAGAAAATATTTAGAAAAAGAAAATTATTTTTACAACTATTTATTTAATTGTTATTAATTAAAAACTAATTTAAACTATTTAATAATACTCTAAAATAAAAGAAAATATGAAATAAGATTAGAAAAATAAGATTAAGACTTAGAAAAATCTAAAATATGATAAAACTAATTTTAAAACAGAAAATATATTTTTTAGACTTTTTATGTATTTATTATTAATTTAAAACTATTTAAAACTAATTTAAATTATTAAAAATACCAAATAAAAGGAGGAAAATAGGGAAAAATACTTTTTAAGCTTTTTACATTTATCTAAACTTAAGAAAAATGAAAAATTATTTTTTTGAGACTTTTCTTAATTATTTGTATTAAATGCTATTTAAAAGTGCTTAAAAACTAATTTAAATTAAGAAAAATAGCAAACAAGCTTAGAAAAATATGAAAATTTCAGGAAAAGTCTAAAATAATATAGGGAAGCTAAGAAAAATGGAAAAACAGGAGCTTATGTGGAGGATTATGCAACTGATGTGGAAATTGCTTATAAATAAGCACTATGGATAAGCAAATGGAATCCAAAAGCTACCAAACTGAAACACAAGCTATAATAAGCTAAGAGGGCTAAAATGGAACAAGTGCCAACAAGCAACAACCTCTGATTATAAGCTCAACAGATTTGAGTATTTGAGCTATAAGCTAGAAAACAGTAAAAGGGGGGTCTACTTCAAGCCAAGAAATAAGCCCTAGAATAAGCTGGAAAGCAAAAACCAATTATAGAGACCTAAAGATGACCTGGGTGACTAACTAAAACCCAAAGATCAGACCTTGCCAAGCTCAAATGAGCTTGTGGCAAGGTCTGCAAAATCTGCAAAAGCTCTGTGCAGGCCTATTGCCTTGCACAGGGCACTTAGCACCTATTTGATAAGCTAGTTTGAGCTTTAAGAAAAAATCACAAAAATCTACTAAAATAGATACAAGAAAATAGACCAGTGGCACTTTCTAAAACTGCAATTTTCATGGAAAATGACTCAGAAATGAGTCCAATAAAAATCACTTCAGATGAACCCAAAATAGCTTTTGACAGTTTTGACTTTTGATGAAAAAGTGGAGAGTTGACTTTCATGAACTTTGGGATCAGTTTAAGGATTGACAGTGATATATTATGATGAAATAAGACTAGAACAAGTTATCTTAATGGTATCTAAACATGAAACAAAAGTTTGATCTTGCAAAAAGTTCAACAGTAAGCTGCTAAATCACATGGATTGGAATTTTGACTTTGGACTTATGTAGGATACAAATGATGACTGAATTGAGTCCAATATGACTAAACAAACATGCCACAACAGATTATGAGCACTGAACTACCCCTACATACAGGTTTAACAGTAAATCCAAACACCATTGTTAAGGATAATTAAGCAATCAAAACAACCTAACTACTGTTCCATCTTGCACCCATGCTCAAACTGAGCTTATATGACCATAATACAACTACATCAACAATTTAAAGCAATCCATGACTACCAATACAAGTACAAACAAAAACTGCATAATTGACTTGAAACTTGGAAATGAGAAAAGTACTAACCACTATCCAGTTGGTGCCACAGGCTAAACCAGACCCAAATACTACTCTAACCTACTCTAATATAACCCAAAGCAACCTCTGCATCACCAGTAACCATTTCCAGAACCATATGAAGCTAAGTTGACTTCTGTTGACTATGGAACAAAACTTCTTAAAACTGGTCTGTAAGCTTTCCAAAAGCTTATAAAGAACTTTAAACAACTTATTTGAGCTTAAACATAAGCTTCTAAAAGCTTGAGCATAGGATTATAAAACTGAGATTGCAACAATTAACTTGAAAACATGAATTTAAACAGAACCTTGATATTGTTGATAAAAAGTGAATTACAATGATAAATTAACTTAATTGAGATACATAAAAGCTAAGATTACCATATTTGGACTTAAAACTAAAACATTGATTTTAAAACGACATTAAGAAAAAAAACTATATATCTAACTACTACCCTTTAAGCTTCTCTCCTCTTCTTTTTATAGCCAAACTTCTTTTCTCTTGACTCTGAGCACTTCCCACCAATATCTTGGACCATTGGATGAGCTTAAGTGATTTTTGGCCGTTTGATTGTTTTTTGGCGCCAAAGTGGACTTTAGCAGTTTAGGTTGAGTGAGGGTTAGAGGTAGCATTAAATGTGATTTGGAGTTGTGTGGAGGTGGGGGGAACAAGGAGGGTGAGAATTGAGGTGGAAGGATGGGTTGTGAAGAGTGTTTTCAGGGATTATGTTGGGGAAGAAGGGGAAAAGAAATGGCGCGTTTGTGTTTTTGTTTGACTGGGGTGGGTGTTGACCGGGTTGTGTAGATATTGGACCGGGTAAGAGTTTGGGTGTGGGCTAAGGATTGGGCCAAGTATGTGTTAATATGGATTTAGGATTAGAATTGAACCCATTAAGTAGCTTAGGGACCAAACATGTACAATTCGAATCTCCAGGGACCAAAACTGTAACTTCTGAAAATGTAGCCCAAGGTTTAGTTTTGCCAACTCAAATAATATAAGGACCAGATTTGCCATCTTTGAAAATTCCAAGGACTAAACATGACATTTTTCAAACTTTAAGGACCTTTTCTATCATTTGATCAAAGATTCATTCAAGGACCATTTTTGACAATTTAAAATATTTCAGGGACCTTGAATGATAAAATTCCACATTTTGATTTACCAGGGACTGTTTTTGACAACTTTTGAAACTTGGGGGACTAAAACTGCACTTTTTGCAAATTTGATACGTTTTTCATCTGATTTTGATATTTTTGTATTTAAAACACATAAAACACTGATTTGTAATATTTTGATCATTTTGATGTGTTTCTGAGTGTTTTCAGATGATTTTGCAGTTTATATTGTACAAAAATGATGAGTATTTAGACACTCATCAAGAGTGTATGTTTGTTTAGGTGCACTGAAGGAAGGATTTAAAGCGTGTGGGAGATCGTTGTTGGGGCTGGGTGCTTTTCCAATTCGTGGTCCTTTGAATGGTCAACTGATGACAGCTGTGGGAATTGATAGCAACAATGGTATATACCCTTTAGCTTATGCTTTTGTTGAATCAGAAAACATAGGATCATGGACTTGGTTTCTTCATTGTTTATCCGATGATATAGCACTTGAGCCAATCTCGAGCATCACTTTTATTACTGACATGGAAAAGGTACTCCCTTAATATGTTCATGAATTTAAGTCTCTCTGTTTTGAAACAGACAGTAAACATATCTGATTTTGTGCAAGATATAAGTAGAGCTTTAGGAGAAGTTTTTCCAGATGCAGAACATAGATTCTGTATTAGAAGCATTCACGAGAAAATAAAACTGCAATGGAAAGATAGGGCCTACAAAGAGCATCTGTGGAAATGTGCAACAGCCTCAACTATTGTACAGTTTCATAAAGCTATGGCTGATTTCAAGAAACTTAATCAACCAGCCCATGAGTGGTTAAGTAAGATACCACCGATACATTGGTCAAGGTCACATTTTTCATGTGATGTGCTGGGTGTGTACAAGTTTTAAATTTATAAAAGGTGAATTACCAATATTACCAATAACACATACGAGCAAGTATACTCGTCCGTTATAGCAAGATTATGAAGGTAAGTCGGGATCGTTCGCAGGGATTTGAGTGAAGCTAAACACAAGTTTGAATTAACGGAGTCTATCCAAAACATATAATAAAGCAAATAGATATAATGAAATTCAGATGATTAAAAACTACACTTGCTTAAACTAGTTTCATATCATAGATTAATGTGATTGTGTTAACCTCTTAACATGTTGGTTGTGATAATTAGTTGGAAGACTAATCTATTGTTCTTACAAGTTAAACCTTCGTCAAGATTTTAGTTCATAAAAACAAGCATTATGTTTAGCCAATCAATTCAAGATCAATTCAAGTTTCATAAGTCTACATACATAAACTTAAACACAAAAACATCCACTTGTTCATCAAATTGCTTAAGAAATGGTCAATACAAAAGGTAACCGATCATAGACAAAAGGCTACAATTGATTCTCAACAACTAATCTTACGACCATTTAGATGTTTCCAACCAATCCAATTTGATAATCAAAAAGCGTTTCTATTACAACCACACCTTAGTTCCTTTGTGTAATCAAGAATAATGGGTAAAAACAATCATCCATAGACAAAATGATTATGACTAGTTGAATAACAATAAGTTCTTTCGACCCCAACGATTACTATCAATTAGCCAAACTTGATTAACAAATGTCACTATGAAACTTTAGCACAATTGGATCTTAGAATCAACTTGAAATTGAATTAAAACATGTTAACACAATCACTAACTAATCATATGATAATCAACATCATTTAAGCAAGTGTATAAGAAACTAGCCACTCATAGCAAACATGAACATAAACTCAGAACTTTGAACATTAGAAAACATGATTAAAAGTCTTACAATGCTTGGAATAAGATTACAAATGGTGAAGTAATGATTCCCAAAGTATTGAGGTGGACTTCTTGGTGATTTGGCTTCCAAATGTGGAACTACTGGAACTCCAAACTTCTCTAGACTTCTAAGGACGAATTTTCAGAGCTTAAGGCTTTGTTTGATGAGTAGAGAGATTTGTATTTGAGGTGTGTTTCATATGCTCACAATTAGCCTCTATTTATACTAATTCCAAGGCCTAGGGTATTAATTGCTGAACTTGGCCTCCAAGGAGTAAGGAAGGGACTAGAATACACCAAGAGAAGGACCTAGAATCGTTTGGATGCAAAGTAAAAGCTTAGTGATGAAGATTAGTAGATGCAGCTCCTCCAACCGGATTGGTCATACGACCAACCGATCCGGTTGGTCTTCTACAAAAACTGGCCAACCGATCCGGTTGCGGGTTGCGACCGATCGGTTGGTGATGGTCATAATGTTGTTTCTGGCCATTTTCCAACCGATCCGGTTACAGTTGTAACCGATCCGGTTGGATTCTCTGAGTTACGAAAACTTGATCCTTTCTTCACTTTGTCTTGTAGAACTTGGTTCTTCAATCACTATGGTCTTCAAAGGTCCTTGAGATACTGATTTAGACTTACTGAAACGGGAATCTTCGTTTTGCTGAACATTTCTTTATTTTCCTTCCGTTTCCCTGCGCTTGGTTATAAACACTAGACAAACATCTTTTGATGCGTTTAAGTACTATAATCACGCAAATATAACCAAATAACAGATATAAAAGCACACATAACGCTACTAAAAACATGTACAATCTGAGCGTTATCAAATTCCCCCACACTTAAACTTTGCTTGCCCTCAAGCAAATCTAAGAAAAACATCCACTGGTACAAGATCGTGATTATGAAAAATGTGATGCAAATCAACCAAGTATAAATACGAGAGAGGATTCATCAATTATGCTTTATAAAGGTGAAACATCAAGATGTTTGACAATATCCAATGATTTTCTTGCATGATTAATATTTCAAAACACCTTACGAAAAAGGAACGAAATATAATTCACTCAATCACTCATTTTTTAGATTATTACCATAAGCTTGTACAAGAAACAAAACTCCACCGACGTGGCGTGAGCACCAAGTAAAAACATCTAAAGAGGGCTTTTATTCGGGTTATAATGATATGGTTAAGGGTTAAGGGTATGGATAAGGCATGGGAATGTTTATGAAATTGGTGTTAAAATAAAAAAAAATGAAATCAAGTCTAATACCCATGTTGCTAGCTACCAAACATTCCACGAACCAAATAAACGATTATAGCTTTGCTTTCTTCTTTTCCACTTTCCACAGCTTTTCGCATTTCCATGACAATTGCTCCTCGATCATAGCTCATTGGCTAATATATATATATATATATATATATATATATATATATATATATATATATATATATATATATAGGTTTGGGTTATTATGAAAAGTTTCTTAGAATGAAAAGAATGAGAAGGCATGTGGAGGTGACATGTGTCACCTTTGCCACATCATCATGCCACATCACCATACCCCACCCCCCCCCCCCCCCCGAAAAAAAAAATTTTTCCCGCCAAAAAAATTTTTTTTTCCCGCCAAAAAAAAATTTTTTTTGGGCAAATTTTTTTTTTTCCCGTCAGAATTTTTTACTGCATCACAGTTATAAAGTTACTGCATCACAAATCATAATTTTAGTGCATTAAGGTTATAAATTACTGCATCACAGTTATAAAGTTACTGCATCACAGTTATAAAGTTACTGCATCACAATCATGATTTTAGTGCATTAATGTTATAACATTGATTTTAGTGCATCATAGTTGATACACTTAACTATTAACTATGATGCAGTAACTTATAATAAAGATGCACCAAGACTTATTAGTGCATTAAGGTTATAAGTTACTGCGTCACAATTATGATTTTAGTGCATTAAGGGGGGTGGCAACACCCTCGGTTTGGCTTGCGGTTTGGCTAGGCATCATGCGGCATCCCATTGCCACCCTAGCGGCATCATGAATTCGGTATGGTTTGCGGCATCTTTTGTCGTAGCGGCATGGAGGAATTCAAGAGGAGCGTATGTTTCATTTTCAAAATTAAGGAAAACACAAATATTGGAATCGATAGCGGAGCAAAGGTCTACAAAGGATGGCTTGGCCGAAAAATTGTTGTCGGCCCAAATCCGTAATATTGAAGAAATGGATTATCATCGGGCACTGAGGTTCTATAACCAACCTCACGATCACATAATTGATCCGAGAATGCGAGAGATCACGATTGCCAAAAAACGTGAGTATGCGGAGCAATATGGATGGCCGACGGATATTTAGATGCGTATTT
Organism: Chrysanthemum seticuspe; assembly: GCA_019973895.1. Taxonomy (NCBI): domain Eukaryota; kingdom Viridiplantae; phylum Streptophyta; class Magnoliopsida; order Asterales; family Asteraceae; genus Chrysanthemum; species Chrysanthemum seticuspe. The sequence goes on from BPTQ01000008.1 coordinate 16,315,783, forward strand.
TTTTTAGTATTATGCAATTTTTTTAAGTATTATGCAATTTGTTTTTTATTATTAATGAAATATTATGTTTTTATTTAATTGTTTGATTTAATTATGAATTTAAAAAAAAATGTGAGGTATGGAATGACCATTGCCACTAAAAAACTATGGTGAGGTATGGTGAGGTATGAGATTAGGTGGAATGAAATTATTGGTGGGTTGTGAGGTATTGCGAGGTATGAAATCAAAGTGTTGCCACCCCCCTAAGGTTATAAATTACTACATCACAGTTATAAAGTTATTGCATCACAATGATGATTTTAGTGCATTTAAGTTTATAACCTTGATTTTAGTGCATCATAGTTGATGCACTGAACTATTAACTTATAATAAAGATGCACCAAAACTTATTAGTGCATTAAGGTTATAAGTTACTGCATCACGGTTATAAATTTACTGCATCATAATCATGATTTTAATGCATTAAGGTTATAAATTACTGCATCACAATTATAATTGTGATGCAGTATTTTTATAACTGTGATGCAGTAATAAATTTTGGCGGGAAAAAAAATTTTTTTTGGCCAAAAAAAGAATTTTTTTTGGCGGGAAAAAATTTTTTTTTTGCGGGGGGGGCGGGGGGGGGGGGTGGGTAGGTGGGTGGGGTGGGGTGGGGGTGACATATGTCACATGACATGGCATGGTGATGTGGCAAAGGTGACACATGTCACCTCCACATGCCTTCTCATTCTTTTCATTATAAGAAACTTTTCATTTTAACCCTACCCTATATATATATATATATATATATATATATATATATATATATATATAATATATATATATATTTTTAACATAACTAAATTGCTCATGGCTCAATCAATCTCATAGGATGTGGTACTTATAATCATTTGAACAATCTTCACTTTCCAGGTGACTAGCAACCAACCGTTAGACATTGATATGGGGTAGGCTAAGGTTTAAAGTTTAAAATCTTTTTGTATTTTCTGGGTGAAGCAAAAATGAAAATGATGGCTCAGAGGGTGTAACTAGGGGTATCTAGTGCTAAAAATGAGCACTACAAATGGGTCCATGTGGGTGGTTAACTAACCAATGTGGCTAGTTAATATATCATTATATGTAAAATGGAAGGCCATTTGGGTTAAATCCTAAAGTGCCTCTTTATCACACGAATTCACTTATATCGCACGAATGCAATCTCACTGCGGTCTGGTAATGATTTACAAGCACAAGTTCTAGAATAAATAAAATCAGATGTATGCTAATAAGAAATAGGCTCAAATCCTCATAATTTAGTGGAAAGGGTATAATATGTGCTAGCAAATGTTTATCGATCCCAGAATGGATTGCAATAGTAATCGGAACACATCTCGAAGTTTCAAATATTACTAATTTTACCAGTGGAATGATCCAGTTATTCTAATAGATAATCCTAAAAGTGTGAAAACAACTAGATCACAAGGGCAAACAAAATTTTAAATTTAAGCATGAAAACTCTAATTTTTCCTATTCACCCCCCCCCCACACTTAAGTTAGACATTGTCCTCAATGAAAAGCGAACTTCAAAGTATAGAAATAGGGAAAATAGAGATGAAACCAGATATGTCAACGAATTTATCAGCTTAAAATTCTTTCTTCATTCCTGGCGTCCACTGGAGAAATCATCACCTGCACATAATCTTATAAACAAACAAAATGTTTTATTAAAATGATGGCACCCCCCCCCACACTTAAGTTCAACCGAAGGTTTAAACTTTGGGGAGTGACCATAGAAAATCAAAACACACGGGTTGCCTCCCGAGAAGCGCTTGTTTTATTACCGAGTCATCAGCCTGACTCGAATCTTCCTGAATTTATTTAGCCGCAAGAGCAGCTTTGAACATTTTGAAAAGTTCGGGGATGTACATGAATTCTTCACCAGTAGCTTCAATATCGTCCCATACGAACTCAGCAGATGGTTTCCATGGAACAATTTGTGGGATTCTTCTTGGAAATGGTGCTACAAAGGTGATAGTTTCGAATTCATTCTCATGGGAAACTATCGCAACTGAAACTTCTTTCGTTTGCTCCTAGTCGTAATATAACTTGATTCGGTGTCCATTAACAATGAAACTTCCACCTTATTTGTCATAGAGTTCGACATACCCTGATGGATATCCATGTTTAACGACATATGGTCCAAACCATTTTGGTTGTAACTTAGGAGCTTTGAATTTGACTTTCATGTTAAAAAGCAGAACTTTATCTCCGGCTTTGAATTCTTTTCGACTTCGTAGCTTTTTATCGTGATAAGCTTTTGTTCTAGCTTTGTACAGTTTGGAATTTTCATAAGCTTGGAGTCTTAATTCATCGAGTTCGTGCAATTGCAGGAATCTTTTTTCTCCAGCTATTTTGAGATCGGTGTTACAATTTCTGAGAGCCCAATAAGCACGATGTTCAACTTCGAACGGCAAATGACAAGTCTTTCCATACAAGAGTCTGTAAGGAGTTGTGCCAATTGGAGTTTTATAAGCTGTACGAAATGCCCACAGAGCATCATCAAGTTTCTTTGCCCACACTGAAGGATTGTCCTTCACTGTTTTTTCTAGTATTCTTTTGAGAGCTCTGTTGGTATTTTCAACTTGACCATTGGTTTGTGGATGATAGGCTGTCGCAAATCGATGATGAACTCCATATCTTTTCATGGTTTTCTCCATTTGTTGGTTACAGAAATGGGTTCCTCGATCGCTTATTAATGCCTTGGGGATTCCATAACGAGCGAAAAGCTTTTTGAGAAAATTAACGACGACACGAGCATCGTTTGTTGGTAAAGCTTCAACTTCTGCCCATTTGGACACGTAATCTATAGCAACGAGAATGTATTCGAATTTGTGGGATTTAGGGAAAGGTCCCATGAAATCTATTCCCCAAATAGCGAATATCTCACACATTTGAATGCTTGTTAAGGGCATTTCATCTCTCCGAGAGAGATTGGTGGATCTTTGACAAGCGTCACAGTTTTGAACAAGTGTGTGTGCTTCTTTGAATATTGTTGGCCAATAGAATCCAGCATCAAAAACTTTCTTAGCTGTGGTGGCAGGACAATAATGTCCCCCAGTTGGGCCATGATGACATTCGTCAAGAATTTTTCGGGTTTCGGAACCAGAAACACATCTTCGGATCATCCCATCGGGACACATTTTGAAAAGATATGGCTCTTTCCAAAAGTAGTATTTAAGTTCCGAAAAGAATTTGCTTCTTTGAGCATGAGTTAGACCTTTTCTGAGAATTCCTCCTGCGAGGTAGTTCGCAAATTCAGCAAACCAGGGATCGGCAGTTCCATCGATGGTCATGAGAGTTTCATCGGGAAAATAATCATCGATTTCTTCTTCTTATAATTCCTTAAGATTGGGATTTTCAAGACGAGATAAGTGATCAGCAGCAAGATTCTCTGCTCCTTTCTTATTTTTGATTTCGATGTCAAATTCTTGGAGAAGCAAAATCCATCGAATAAGACGTGGTTTAGCGTCTTGCTTGGTGAACAGATACTTGAGCGCTGAATGATCGGTAAAAACGACTAGTTTTTGAGAGCACGAGGTATGATCGGAATTTGTCGAATGCGAAAACGACGGCTAGTAATTCTTTTTTGGTGACGGTATAATTTTGTTGAGCACTATTCAGTGTCTTGCTAGCAAAATATATAGGCCTAAAGTGTTTTCCTTCGCGTTGGCCTAAGACAGCTCCAACAGCAAAATCGCTTGCGTCGCACATAAGTTCGAAGGGTAGTGACCAATTAGGTGAGACCATGATCGGAGCACTAGTAAGTTGAGATTTCAGTGTTTCGAAAGCTTTTATGCAATCAGCATTGAAGTCAAAGATAGATTCTTTCTCAAGAAGTTTTGTCATCGGACGAGATATTTTGGAAAAATCTTTGATGAATCGGCGGTAAGAACCAGCATGTCCTAAAAAACTTCTAACGGCTTTGACGTTAGTTGGTGGTGGAAGTTTTGAGATGACATCGACCTTTTCCTTGTCTACTTCCATTCCTGCACAGGAGATTTTGTGGCCAAGCACAATTCCTTCGGTTACCATAAAGTGGCATTTTTCCCAGTTAAGGACAAGATGTGCAGCTTCGCACCTTTCGAGCATTTTATCGAGATTAGAAAGACAAGCTTCAAATGAGTCTCCAAAGACTGAAAAATCATCCATGAAAACTTCCATGGAGGTTTCTAGCATGTCTTGGAATATGGCGATCATACACCTTTGAAAAGTCGCAGGTGCATTGCAAAGACCAAAAGGCATACGCCGATATGCGTAGGTTCCAAAAGGACAAGTGAAAGTGGTCTTTTCTTGATCGTTAGGATCGATGGGAATTTGGAAATATCCTGAAAATCCGTCGAGGAAACAAAAGAATTTATTTCCTGCCAGTCTTTCAAGCATTTGATCCATGAACAGGAGCGGAAATTGATCTTTTCTGGTGGCTTTGTTTAACTTACGATAGTCAATACAAACACGCCAACTAGTGACAGTTCTAGCTGGAACTAGTTCATTTCGCTCATTAGTCACAACCGTCATTCCTCCTTTCTTGGGAACACAGTGTACAGGGCTTACCCAAGGGCTATCCTAAATTGGGTAAATGATTCCAGCATCGAGAAGTTTTATGATTTCCTTTTTAACAACTTCTTTCATGTTGGGATTGAGTCGACGTTGAAGTTCTACCACAGGTTTAATCCCTTCTTCAAAATTGATTTTGTGTTTGCAGAAATTGGGACTATTTCTTGGGATGTCGGATGTTTTCCAAGCAAAAGCTTGTTTGTGATTTTTGAGGACAGAAACTAAACTTTCTTTCTCACTATCCTCGAGCAATGAAGATATGACTACTGGAAGAAGAGAGTTTTCCTCCAAATAAGCATATTCAAGATGATCTAGGAGAGGTTTGAGTTCGAGATCAGTGGGTGGTTCTTCGATAGATGATTTAATTCGCATCTCGTCATTGAAAGTTATTTCTTCAAAATTTTCTTCCTCTTCCTCCATTTCTTCTTCTTCTAAGTTATCTCCTTCGAATTCTACTTTCATGAAATCATCAAATTCTTTGTCAAAATCTGTTTCATTGATTTTTTCAGAAGTAGTCATGAATGGATCGGATTCGTTAAGTAATGCGTCCAATTCTTCTTCAGTGACTTCATCAATAATATCGATGTTAAAACAAGTGTCATCACTGGAATGTGGGTAGCGCATTGCTTTATCGATTAGAAAAGTGATTCGATCTTCCCCAACTCCAAGGTTGAGTTCTTTTCCTTTCACTTTGATGATTGCATCGGTGGTATTTAGGAAAGGTCTTCCTAGAATGAGTGGAACTTTACTATCTTCTTCCATTTCCAAGATCACAAGGTCCACGGGAAAAATGAATTTACCGACTTGAACAAGCATATTCTCGGCGATTCCCACAGGATATTGGTAGGAATGATTTGCCAATCGAATGCTCATTTTTGTTGGTTTCAGGCTGTTGTTGCACGACTTGGAATATAGCGAATAAGGCATCAAATTGATACTTGCGCCAAGATCGGCCAAAGCATCACATTTAACATTATTCCCGAAAGTACATGGAATAAGAAAGCTCCCAGGATCTCCGAGCTTTGGTGGGATCTTGTTTTGGACAATAGCTGAGCATTCTTCGTTAAGAAAAGCTGCTGATATTTGCTCAAGCTTGCTTTTGTTATTAAGAAGTTCTTTCAGAAATTTCCCGTAATTGGGCATTCCGGCTAAGACATCAACGAGTGGAACATTGAGTCTAACCTCTTTGATTATTTCAATAAACTTCTTATAACGCTCTTCCATCTTTTCTTTCTTTAGGCGTTGAGGATAAGGAATTTTTGGTGTGTATGCCTTGACGGATGGAATGTTTTTCTTTTTGGTGGTTTGAGTTGTGTTTGGTTCCTCGGTTTCATCTTCACTATCAATGGTGACAGGAGTATTAGGATTAGGTGGTGGATCGTACGAGAGACCACTTCTTGTGAAGACAACATTGATATGCTCATTTCTTGTTTGTGGTGGACGATACATTTTATCATTTGATGGTTTTGGGTTGGATTGGGTGTTACTTGGCAATGAACCAGATGGTCTAGAGGAATGTTGGTCAGAAAGTCTGCCAAACTTGTTTTCAAGATCTTGGATAGATGCTTGATGATTTTTCTGTCCCTGCTCAACTTTGGCTTTGAGATTAAAAAATTGATTTTTTATAAAATCATTTGCGGATTTTTGACCAGCCACGAATTCTCTCATGGTTTTTTCGAATTCGGTTTCTTCCATCTTTTTGTCGGGATTTTGTGGTGGTGGATCGTCTGTTCGTGGTTGAGAATCACGGTTGTCATCCCTTTGTCAGCGATCTTGCCAATTTCCAGAATTTCGACCTGTAATAATTTCTACGATATCCTCCTCCACGGTATCCTCCTTGAGCGTAACTCGCTTCTCCTTCCTTTGGTCCACCCATAGGTTTATCATCGCACTCGGACGATGGGTGATTTCCTCCACAATTGTTGCATCCGTCTTGCATTTCTTTCATTTCATCTTTGATATCTTTGTATTGCGAGTCGTTTTGGAGGTTAACGCTTCCATCTTCTCCATGAGTTTTGAGGTATCGGTATTTTCGACAAAAGCAACGGTTTTTCGGAGAGGTTTGGTTTTGGAATCTTTGGACCAATCAAGTTTGAGAAGTACTCGATCTTCGAGCAATTTATGTGCATCGTTGGGAGTCTTATAGAGAAAAATTCCTCCAGCATCAAGGATGCCTTGAGAGATTTCATCTAGTCCATGGTAAAAGATTTGGATAATGGTTCCTTTTGATAGTCCATGTCCATGACAACTACGAAGCAAATCTTTCATTCGAAGCCAAGCTTCGACAAGTGATTCATTTGGGTTTTGGTTGAAAGCACGAATTTCTCCCATTAATCGATCAAACATGGTAGGTGGAAAGAATCGGCTTACAAAAGCTTGCCTCATCTCCTCCCAAGTATTGATGATTCCGGGGGTTAATTCATTGTACCATACTTTAGCATCTCCGGCGAGCGATGATGGGAAAAGTTTGAGTTTGATGGCATTGACATCGGTGTCGCCATAACGAAACATGCCGCAAATTTCGATGAATTCAGCAATGTTCTTATGCGGATCGGCCCGCGCACGGCCATCGAATTGTCGATCTTTAATCATAGAAAGGTGATGTCCCTTCACGGTGAAGTTGTCACCAAGGTTAATAGCAACAATAGCACTTTTGGGGGTTGGTGCTACGGTTCGGTTGGTTCCCCACATGGGTTGATCGTCCATCATGGGAAAAGGTAAATTGGTGAAAGGGTTGTAAACAACTTTGGCTTCAATGAGGTTATCAAATGGTGGGTTTGGTACTCTTGGTACACGATTTTCCAATGGTGTGAAAAGTGTTCTTCTTCTTCTTCGAATCAAACAGTTCGGGGTTGTTAAGAGGTGTAATTGGTTCAATTCCCGATGCTCGAGTGTTCATACGATGTCCTAGAGAATCCAGGCAATATCTAAACACACGGACAAACAACGAAAACAGTTTTTTATGGGTCAGAGAAGGTAACCGGATCAGTTGCGGGATGTGACCGATCGGTTAGACCAGTTGATTGATGGGTAAAATCATAACCGATTCAATTGAGGGGCAACCGGATCCGGTTAAGGTTTCTGAGAAAAATTTTGGGTTGAATCGACTTAGGGAAATTCAAAAACTTGAAAACACATTCAAATCCCCGGCAGCGGTGCCAAAAACTTGATGTGTTGGGTGTGTAGAAGTTTTAAATTTATAAAAGGCGAATTACCAATATTACCAATAACACATACGAGCAAGTATACTCGTCCGTTATAGCAAGATTATGAAGGTAATTCAGGATCGTTTGCAGGGATTTGAGTGAATCTAAACACAAGTTTGAATTAACGGAGTCTATCCAAAACATATAATAAAGTAAATAGATATAATGAAATTCAGATGATTAAAAACTACACTTGCTTAAACTAGTTTCATATCATAGATTAATGTGATTGTGTTAACCTCTTAACATGTTGGTTGTGATAATTAGTTGGAAGACTAATCTATTGTTCTTACAAGTTAAACCTTCGTCAAGATTTTGGTTCATAAAAACAAGCATTATGTTTAACCAATCAATTCAAGATCAATTCAAGTTTTATAAGTCTACATACATAAACTTAAACACAAAAACATCCACTTGTTCATCAAATTGCTTAAGAAATGGTCAATACAAAAGGTAACCGATCATAGACAAAAGGCTACAATTGATTCTCAACAACTAATCTTACGACCAGTTAGATGTTTCCAACCAATCCAATTTGATAATCAAAAAGCGTTTCTATTACAACCACACCTTAGTTCCTTTGTGTAATCAAGAATAATGGGTAAAAACAATCATCCATAGACAAAATGATTATGACTAGTTGAATAACAATAAGTTCTTTCGATCCCCAACGATTACTATCAATTAGCCAAACTTGATTAACAAATGTCACTATGAAACTTTAGCACAATTGGATCTTAGAATCAACTTGAAATTGAATTAAAACATGTTAACACAATCACTAACTAATCATATGATAATCAACATCATTTAAGCAAGTGTATAAAGAAACTAGCCACTCATAGCAAACATGAACATAAACTCAGAACTTTGAACATTAGAAAACATGATTAAAAGTCTTACAATGCTTGGAATAAGATTACAAATGGTGAAGTAATGATTCCCAAAGTATTGAGGTGGACTTCTTGGTGATTTGGCTTCCAAATGTGGAACTACTGGAACTCCAAACTTCTCTAGACTTCTAAGGACAAATTTTCAGAGCTTAAGGCTTTGTTTGATGAGTAGAGAGATTTGTATTTGAGGTGTGTTTCATATGCTCACAATTAGCCTCTATTTATACTAATTCCAAGGCCTAGGGTATTAATTGCTGAACTTGGCCTCCAAGAAGTAAGGAAGGGACTAGAATACACCAAGAGAAGGACCTAGAATCGTTTGGATGCAAAGTAAAAGCTTAGTGATGAAGATTAGCAGATGCAGCTCCTCCAACCGGATCGGTCATACGACCAACCGATCCAGTTGGTCTTTTACAAAAACTGGCCAACCGATCCGGTTGCGGGTTGCGACCGATCGGTTGGTGATGGTCATAATGTTGTTTCTGGCCGTTTTCCAACCGATCCGGTTGGATTCTCTGAGTTACGGAAACTTGATCTTTTCTTCACTTTGTCTTGTAGAACTTGGTTCTTCAATCACTATGGTCTTCAAAGGTCCTTGAGATACTGATTTAGACTTACTGAAACGGGAATCTTCGTTTTGCTGAACATTTCTTTATTTTCCTTCCGTTTCCCTGCGCTTGGTTATAAACACTAGACAAACATCTTTTGATGCGTTTAAGTACTATAATCACGCAAATATAACCAAATAACAGATATAAAAGCACACATAACGCTACTAAAAAGATGCACAATCTGAGCGTTATCATCATGTAAGTGATGTATCTGTTTCAGATAATTTGTATTTGTTAATGCAGTATAAACAGTTATAATTAATACATGTTTATTACTGTTTATCTTTAGGGAGAGCTACTTCTGATGTGTTACTTAATAACATGTGTCAAATGTTTCATGACAAAATAATTGAGGGTTTAAGAAAACCAATTATTACAGCCTTAGAATACATCAGGGAATACTGTATGAAGAGGATAATGCATGTTCTTATGGTGATTGAGAAGAGTGATGGGCCACTAACACCAACTGCACAACACATGCTAGAGGGTATTAAGAAAGAGGCTGTTAAGTATAACGTTTTTTGGAATGGGGGAACTAAGTTTCAGGTTAGTGGACCATGGTGTGACCAATGTGTAGTTAATGTTGTACACAAGTCTTGTACTTGCAGAAGATAACATGTTTACCATGTAAACATGTTGTTGCTACCAATTGGAATATGGTTTTAAATGGGCAACAAGTAGGAGCTGTAGAAACATGGGCTCATCCTTATTACTATCTACTCACTTGGGAGGCAACCTACAATCACCATGTCCAGCCTATAACTAGCAACGAACATTGGGAAAAATCAACTGTGCCAACAACAATTGTTCCACCGAAATCCGAAACAAATCCGCCTAGCGCTAGAGGTAGAAAAAGAGTTAGGATAGCTCCTGAAAGTGAAGCGTTTGTGAAGGATGGTAAGCTGTCAATGGCTTGGAAGAGTGTTAAGTATAGTATTTGTGGCATTGCTGGACACAACCGGAAAACATGCCTAGGGTATGGTGGAGCTGAAAGTAGTCGAACTGCCAACAAGGGAAATGTCAAACAGGTGCCTACTAAAGCTGCATGCAAAAAAGACACATCCTAAAGGTAACAAAGTAGCAGCAGATAAAGAAGCTGAAGGTACAGGTGTTGTTGAAAGTCAAGTTAGTGCAGTTCAAGGAAGTGGTGTTCAATGTAAAAATCAAGATCCAGCAACTGAAGATCCCATCATACATGATGCATCCCTGTCACAATCCCAGCAACATCAAGATGAAGCAATTGCCGATCCCAGCATGCATGAGCAATCCCAGTGTCAATCCCAGCAACATGATCAATCCCAGTCTGATTCTCAGCTACAGTCAAGTGATGTTCAAGCAGTTTCTGCTTCAACCCAGCCTGCTACACGAAGAATGACTAGGCAGCAGGCTGCAATGGAAAGAATGATTGCCTCACCATAGGTCAATTCTCTTATGCTAATTATCTAGACAATGTTTCATCTAGTTTATTTCCTATGGACAAGTTATGTACTCTGAAAACATATGTGTGTGTGTGTCAAATTGTAGTTCTCATGCTTTGAAAAGTATGCAATTTTATGCATTTGGAATTATATCCATTTGCATTAACTATGGAACCATGTCATTATTGTGTATTTTTATAGATTGACTAAGCTTGATGTGTGAATAATTTGCATCAAAAGTAACCAAAGCTAAACAGAACCTCATAAGAATGTTGACATTTAAAAGTCAACCCTAAACAAATTGCTAACCATCTGCATACCCATAAGGCATTGAAAATCAGAAACAAACCAAACTGAATACTTCATAACAACGTTACTACAATTCAATATACTGAACATTAACCATCTCGTCTCATTACATAAAAGCTAAAAAAGTTATCCCAATGCATAAACAATCAAGAACAACATCCAACTTAGCACCAGGTAAATCTTCCACTTCCACACATCAACTTCAGCAGCTACTAATCTTGCCTCAAGCTCATTTCTCCCCCTCAAAAGACCTGGTATGATCATTCTTGAACGAGCACAGATTTCAGGATCATACCATCTTATCCACCGACAAGAAGACCCCTATTCATTATGACAAGTCATTAAACAACCACCATTGTTACAATGTACTTTGCTGCTTGCGAAAACAAACTAACAAAATAAATATTAAGACGCACTTACTTCAACAGGACAACCAAAGAATCGACGCCCTGGGTTGGTAGAGGTCCACGAAGTGTGAATAATAGCTTGCTTACCACACCAGCAACGTACCATCTTGAAACGATTATCATTTTGTAGAAGACTGTTTTTGTAGGATTGTTTAGGGATTGATGATAAATGTCGACCAAACCGTGTTACACAGACATATACTAGCTACAAACACTGTACAACGGTTTCTATTTAGTATGCTACAGTGAAAGACGGTTTTGCCCTCACCAACATAACGTTGACATCGGCGTTATTGGTCAAGGGACTAGTTTGGCATATAAAGCTCATGTTTTGGACCTCCTGCGATGATAATGCCCAGGTTTGTCCCAACGCGAAGCGCAGTGACAAGTTTAGTGACCAACCGTATATTTTAGTCTAAATTTTATAATGGTATGATTTTGAATATTCAATTTGTTGTTTTTATTTGAAATTGATATAGTGCTTAAAATAATATGTCAAAAAGGTTTGTATTTTTGGCTGTTAATTTAGGTGATTATTATCTTTATGAATGTAATGCTCCTATAGATGAAGCAATTGAAAATAAGAATTGCATACTTATGAAAATAAGAATTACTACTTTTTTGGGTAAAGGGGAGTAATCCTGTACCCTGGTAAATATATTAACCAAAAAACGTTTAAATACAATGGACATGAGTGAAATCCCATATCTCAGCCCGTTACATAGGCATAAAGCTTACATAACAAGATACTACCTATTTTCTAAACAAGAAAACAAACCATTACTCTAATGATAACATAGGACATAACGAAAGAAAATTACTTCCTAGGTCCCTGAAGCTTGGTGCCATACATGGCATTAAAGGCATCCAAATTCCCTGGAAGATCAGAAACCTGCTTCGCATGGTCATCGTAGTCATAGTCATCATACTCATCTTCAAACTCTTAGCCACCACCGAATATATTAGCAGACTCATCAAATGGGTTAGCAACCACCTCATCTTCAGAATCAGACACAACGATATCTCCCACTTTAGAAAAAGGGTTGACTCTCTTAGTAGAAGAGGTGGGCGGAATACAAGAATCACTAGTTATAGGAGACACACCCGACTCCATCTCTTTCAAATCACTCACAAGGGGTTCTTGTGATTCAATACCTGTCTTAGAAGACTTATCTTCATTAACTTCCATTGTACGACCAGAATCCACATCCTTGTTGGTGTCATTTGAAGGAATACCAAAAGCATCCGTATATTCCATATTAAGAGCATCAAACTGATTAGATGTAGAGATCTTTGTTCCACTCGAACTAGCCACAGCAGAAGCATTCTTCTTAGTGACTTCCACTTTCTTAGGATCAGGAGGAGTCTTTTTGGGTTGATATTGAAACTGCTTACCCACAACAGGTTTAGTAAACCCTCCTTGACCTGGAATAGTAGAACCACCTTGCTTTCCCTTCATCTTATTATTGACCGTCTTGAAACCATCATTTACACGCTTAGTAGGTTGAGCAGGAGGTTCAACAACTTTCGGACATTCAATAAGAGTATGACCAAAAATCTTACATTTATCACAATGAGGTGGTTTCCACTCGTATTCAACCCGTATCTTCTCAATAGTCAAACCCGACCCATCAAGTAACGGTATCTCAACAGTAAGGCTATCCCTAAGCACCTCATCCGACTTCACTTCAATCATGCATCTAGCAAAACTACTACGGCCCCACGAGTCCTTGCACATTTGGCTAGTAAAAGCATCTAACCTTTTGGGCGTGCCTATCAATGTGGCAAGGAGACTAAGGCCATCATCAGAAAACATAGCAAGAGGAACATCATAGAATTTAACCCACACCGGGATGTTGGTCAAATCCTCTTTAAGTAAGTTGGTGTTCAATGTCCATGGTTTAAGAATAATAGGTACATTTCTAATCAACCAAGGACCGTTTTCAAGAACATCATCAACACCTTTCTTAGAATTGAACTTAAAGAAGAAGAACCCCTTTGCATTCATCATTACCTTTTGTATACCAAACTTAGCCCACGCATTGCGTACAAAGTAATTAACAACAGGAAAAGCAATGCGTTGACCAAGGAAATACCCATACAAAGTATTCTCAAACCTAGTGTTCACCTCTTCAACCACTTTCATCGGGACAGAAAGATCCACACCATTAGCTTTCTTACTACACTCCAACCTACGAAAGTTAGATGTGTGTTTATTTGGTTCAGTAGAAGTAACACCAGCATACGATGAAGAAGGTTGTTTCAAAGCACCAACCTTCTCAATACCAACAGCCCCATGTGCATTCGTATCAACCTTATCATTAGCATTATTATGGCCATTAACATTAGAAGCCATAGGACCACTCGTATCATGAGGAGGTTTCGAATAATAACCAATAGCTGTAAGCATCTCCTCTAGCTCCTTCTGTGACTGCGGCACGTTAAGATGCTCAATTGGATTAGCCCCAGTAGAAGTAGTAGCATCCACTGTCACGGAAGGTTTTAATGGTTTCCCATCGTCGCCCACAAGAACAAGTTTTCTCTCAAAGATTTGTTTTTCAATAGCACGAATTTTCAATAAAGTATCATGACCCTCAAGCGTGTCATGACTAGGTGCGTCATGACTGGGGCTTGAACCAAGTGAAACTGGCTCCACTTGTCCATCAGAACGAGAACCATAAGCGATACCAGTAAACTCATCATTCCTACTATTAGGGTTCATCGTCGATTACTTATTCACACCAACTTGATCGGCCAAGTTAGCTGGTGCATCAATAGTTTGCGAACCACTAGTTTGATCGGCCAAACTAGTAGAAGAAGACCCCACATCTTTAGTGCCCTTACGAGAACTATTGTTGTTGAAGAAACCTTTTTCCATCCCTCTTTAACCCTCAACCTGTCGAAACAAAACACCCCAACCTAGTAACAATCAACCAGCGAAACGCATGCACAATAGAGAAACAAAGCGACTAAAAACCCTAACTTATGAAAAGTTAGGGTTTAACCATTAACGACCAGATCCTAACCAACACCCATCATGAGCACACCACTAAGAAAAAATTCCGATCAGTGAAGCGTATAATAGTAGTCAGATGATAATTGTATAATGGTTGCCGGTGTTTGACGCAATAACAATCAGTAAGCTCTTAGCGATATTAAAAAAAAAAAAAAACCCACAAAGCAAAAGTACGAACACCCTACAAAATTCGATCAATAAAATAAATAAAAACACAACCGACCCACGATTGATCTTAAGATAATGGGTGGACCAATTGAATTTAATTAATTAGATTGACAAATAATGTTATAGGGAATCGACTTTTATGGGATGTAAGGTTTTCGTTGAATTGTAATCGCCAAATCGCCACACACAGAGGGTTTATTATTAAGAATTACTACTTTGGTTATAAGTTAAATTTTAGTAGATGGTTGCTAATGAAGGGTCTTACTTTGAGTCGTAACCAATGGCTCTTTACGAGTGGTATGACTTTTTTTCCTTCCCATATCACCTAATTTAGTTCCAGTGTGTTTTGTAAAGTACTACATTTGGTATTAGTGGAACTTACGAGTTTACCTTTTAGTATGATATAAGCCGATTATATTCTTCTATTTTTTACAAGTATCTACTATTATTTCAGAAAAAAGGGATGGTCATTCATGTATTGGGAACATTGTATCATGTTATAGAAAATGTAATAGAGTAGTAACCGGGCTTGCGGATTGGACTAAGCTAAAATTTTAGCATGTTGTAGTAAGCTAGTCTTTACTTAAATTGTAATCCATGTCCAATCCACAACCAAACTCAAGCCCATTACAAAGCCCATAAGAGTGAAGCCTAATATGTATAAAAGCCCACAAATGGCTCATTTGTGATGTGTGCTTGAGAGTGTAAGTGTGTGTTTTAGGAGTGTGAAACAAAGTTCCAAGTTTTCTCAGTTTTTCTCCTCTTTACTATCTCACGTCAACACCCTCTTGTCTAGTTTGTGTGTTTAGATTGATCAATATATGTTCTACAACTGGTATCAATCACCTAAAAATGATTTAGGAGTGTGTGTTTTGTGTTTTCGGAGTTTGGAAAGAGTTTTTCTTGCGTTTTCTTTTGATTTTTTTTACTTGTTTTGGCACTTTGATCATTCAAGCTTTTAGCTTTGTGTTTGTGTAAGTGTTTGAGACAAGTTCGTAACATGTTTCGAACTCAAAATCACACAAAACCGTGACTTTTTTGTTACTTTATTATCTTCCAAGTTCAGTTCTTTTTTCCTTTTTTTTTAATCAAAAAGTACCAATCTTGGTGTGTTTTAATATAAAACTTTGCATTTTTATGCTTCTTAAATAGTTTCTAAACAAGATTGTGCAAGAGTTTTGGAACAAAGATGTTTGAAAAGGTGTTTGATATCAATTTGAAAGAGCTTAAAAACTGCATTTTTTTGAGTTTGATAACTCAAAACTTTTTAGTTTGGATCTTGCATTTTTTTTCGAGTTTCAAAACCCTTATTGTCCGAGTTTTAACACCCTTTTTGTCTGAGTTTGGGTACCGATTTTTGGTCACCGAGTTTAGTTCCATAATAGACTTCTGAGTTAAGGAAAATTGAGATTTCTCTGAGTTTTGAGAACTCCAAATTTTGTCTCTGAGTTTAACATTCATCGACTTTTACTCCTAGTTTTGCATACTCCGAATTTCATTATGAGTTTGGGACTTCCGACTTTTTCTCCGAGATTGAAGGTTGAGTTCCTCTCCGAGTTTCAAGATACAAGACCGAAATTGTTGTAGCCGAAATTTGACTTTTAGCGGCAAAAACAACCATCATAACTTGAGCTACGAGTGTCCGTGGTAGAGCCATAACCTATCAATCAAACGTTTGAACCTGTACAATAGCGGGTTAACCCACTACGTCGCTTAACAGAACTAGCCAAATTCTATGGGTCATTAAAAGTAACTGAGAAGATTGGAAATGTGGCTTATAAGCTAGAACTTCCACCCACTCCTCAAGTGCACCTAGTCTTTCATGTGTCTCAACTTAAGAAGTACCATTCCAAAGATGCAAATGGTTACTTTTCCATTATGTGATGCTTAGGGTCTCATAGTGGCTACTCCACACAAGTAGTTGGATAAGAAGTTAGCTAAGCAATGGAATAAGGGTGTAGTGTATGGCTCAGTTCAATGGTCAAATGGCAGTGCTGGGGATGCTACTTGGGAGCTCTTGACTTATTTGAAAAAGAGATTTCATGAGTTTGACATTGACCCTTGAGGTCAAGGGTTTTTGAAGGGGGAACCATTGTTATGGAGGGAAATGTTGGCACGTGAGGTGCATGTGCACAACTTTAAGCTGGTCATGTGAGGTGCGCATGACATTCTCCAATAATCTTCCCAACTGATTTTGGCGCCCTTTTTGAGTTTAAATACTCAAGTGGTGTTATTGTAGATTTCATTCTGAATTTGTAACTCAATCTTTACTATGTAATTCTCTCTAATCATTTCATTAATAAAACTACCACTTGAGGCTCAATTCTTGTTTGTGAGTTTCTAGTCAGTTTAAGTTCTTCTTCCCGTATTAATACTCAAGAAGAACATCTCACACCCATCTCCATCCATAACCATGAACAAAACCTAAACATTGTTCATCTCCATCCGAGTTAGAGTAAGTTCATGTTTATTGATTTATTTTTTATCCTAGTTTTTTTCTGAGTTACCAAATCCTAATTGATTTTTGTGAAATATGATTGTCATTGATTTTGTGTTTAGGGTTAGGGTTTGTTTAGGGTTAGTGTTTTTTTGTGTTTGGTTACTGGCGGTTATCAGATTATTAATGGTTTGTACAAAAGAATTAGGATTATCTGATTATTTAATGGTTTTGGGTTATTGGTTAGTGTTTGCTTTGTATTTTAGCTTAGATAATACGTATTTGAACATATTGTCCTTGTTCATCGTTTGGTATAAGATTTGTACTACTTTGTGACGGGTCTACTTGATTTCCATCGGGTGGATTGCTTGTTTAGTTGTCATTTCTTGTTATATTATGTGTTTTGGACCTAGCACTTTGTATCACGACCTAGATATTCTCGTTCATATTGGACCGAGACATGTTTGGTTTATATACGACCAAGCTAAGGTCTCTAGACTATAGTACTTGAGATAATCTTAATTGTTTACTGAGATATTCTCGTTCATATAGGAACGCGTCATGGTTGGTTTATACACAGCAAGCTATGTCTCTAGACTCTAGTACGTAAGATAATCTTAGTTAACTGTGGACTAAGATATTCTTGTTCATAAAGGACCGAGACTTTGTTGGTTTATACACGACCACACAATGTCTCTAGACTCTAGTACTTGAGATAATCTTAGTTCACATAGATACAATGTACTCTTAGTCTAAACCACTTAGGTAATAGCTAAGTTGGTTTTGGAGATTGAGTTTGCGGATGATTCTGTGTTTAGACTTTAGTAATTAGTTAGGGTAGGATTGTTGTTTACCTGTATATATATTATTATGTGTTAATACAAATAAGTCGTAAAAACGTTTATTTATATTTTACGATCTTCTGATGTTTTGTCGATAACAAACGTAAAATCATTTTAACGAAACAAATAAAATACGTAAATGGTTTGAACTAATAGTTTCTAACATATTCACATTTTCACATAAAACACTAAAACAATTATAAGTGATTTTATGATTTAGTAATACATATGTACAACAAGTAGTGTTTACATATTTGGGTATAATATACACATAACTATTATGTAGTATATTGGGTAATATAAATAGGTAGAAACTTAAGTATCACAACCCATTGGGCAAATACATTGAATGTAGTTGGATACAACCCAAAGCCCATAACCTATGGAGCTTGACCCATAACCCATTGCATGACATCATGCTTATATCATACATGGATAATATCCATAACCCATGGATCAACCCATACCCAAGTGACCAAGTGCATTGCACTCAAAAGATACATTGTATCTAGCTAAAGATCCATGGTTCAACCCATGACCCATAACCAAAATACCCATGGGTAAAAGGGAGCGTCCCACGGATCCCTAGCTTAACGCTAGACGGATCCCTTGTGGAAAGGATCCGTGGGATCCGGGGAACAGTAGAGTTTTTTCTTCTATAAATAGTGAGCTATTTCTTCATTGTTTCTCACCCCTTTCCAACACACTTTCTCCCTGAGTTAAAAACTCACTAACCTCAGATCCAAGAGCTCTATGTTTGTAGTTTTGTTTTTGTGTGATCTTTTAGGTTCCTCTTAAAGGCAAGATAACCACCTTTGAAGTCGAGCAAGCTCAAGTCATGAGTTGCCATGCTTCCTCATCATCAAGGCTACTGAAGTCTTCTTGTTGATGATTCCTTTCTTTCTTGTAAGAAGTGTAGTGTTGAAGACATTAGTGAAAGATGTCTCAAGTGTCAAGACGAAGATATTAGTGAAGGGTATTTACCGTCTACATCATAAGCACTTGTGGTAGGTGCTTAGAAGACAAGACTAGAAGCATTAGTGAAAGGTGCTTAGAAGTCAAGACACAAGACATTAGCTGAAGGGTGTCTTGTAGATCTAGTCAAAGGCATTAGTGAAAGGTGCCTTAGATGTACATTCGATATGGTGTATTTCGATGTACAAGATAGACTAGTATTAGATCCAAGGATATTGATATCCTTGATAATGTCGTAAAGGAGTAGATCTCCTTTGGGATTAGTCGTTGGTGTAGTGTGGTAGTAGTTCCTCCATTACAATGGAACTAGGTGCTTAGCCTAGTACCTAATAAAGGGTAGGCGACGTTGTGAAGGTGTAGTTCACCTTGGAGTGAAAGAACTAGGTACTTAGCCTAGTACCTTATAAAGGGTAGGCAACGTTGTGTAGGTGTGGTTCATCTTGGAGTGAAAGAACCCGGTGGTTAGCCTTGCACCGGAAAAAGGGTAGGCGACGTTGTGAAGGCTTCTTCGCCATAAGGAGACTGGTGTAGTGTTTACGAACTCTCGAGTAGGTGACTCGGGGAGTGGAGTAGGGCAAGGAAGGTGTCCTTGTAGCCGAACCACTATAAATACTCGCGTTGTGGTTTTGTGCTTCTTACTCTTATCTTTTCATTACTTACCTTTATATGCTTGTTTATCAACATCCAACACACACATCCAAATAGATTGACATAAGTCGATCTAAATAGATTAAAAGAAAGTTTTAATATGCAAAACTATTCAACCCCCCCCCCTCTAGTTTTCCACAATTGCATCAGAGCTTCGTTAACAAGTTTCTTGAAGTATATTGTACTTTAAAAACTTGATACGATCTATGGTTAATTGAAAACTACAAAGAAGGTTTTTCATAAAAACAAACACCATGTCTTTTAAAAACTATATGTTTAGATGTTGATTTGATAACAACATTTTTTTTTATTTACTTGTTTCATTTAATTGCACTAATCTTCTTTGTCATGTTGATTAGTCAAAGCTCATACCCACCAAGCTATAGGAATCGCTTGGTAACAAGAATACCTTCCTTAAGAAGGTATCTTAATCGCAAAGGAGCGAGAATCGTCTAAGTGACATTTGTTGTGTCATTTGTAAAGACATTCCTAAGTGCGCTAGAGGTATGATTTTCTTTTTATTTTGCTTGATAATAAGTATGCCTATTTAGGTATTTATATGATTATCTTTTGTGCTTATACATGTATTACATGAAGCTTCATTAGGAAGCCTTTTCTCACATATGTGTTAATTTTTTTTAAGTCATGGTATATAAAACTTATGTTTTATTTATTTTAGTCCTATAATAAAACAAAACACAAATTTCAAAATTTCCTCCTTTCCCATAAATACTCCCACCGTCAATCACTCTATCCTCACTTTTTCAAATCTTCCAATTTCAAAAATTTCTCTCATTCAAAACTTCATCTTCCTCTCCATTTTCGTCTCAACCGAAACCAAGAAAGGATCATCTTCAACATGGTTTACATCGCCCTCGTGCTCATCGCCTAAACACTCATCGCACTTGTGTTCCCTATGATGAAGTTCACATACGGAGACATTTACTTTGTGTTGTTAATCTACATTGGGGTTATATACCCAATCCTTTGTATCATTCTTAGTATTGAAATGAAATATTACTAATTATCTAGTTATCTAGGCTATTATGTACTACGAACACTAGTTGGATACTAATAGATTGCAAAAATAATCTAAAAATAATTGTTACCAAAAAATTGTTCTTTCCGTGAATTGAGTGAATACCAAAACTGTAAGTTCACCTCATAATGAAAATCTGCTTTGCACCAAAAATTAAACGTACTTTTTTGACAAAAGGTCATCCTGCCTAGGGTGCCAAGGAAAAGTTTTCCCTAGGCCGATCATATTGAAGGCCCTAGGCATCTAGACATTAATGTCTTTGTTTAAAATACTTTTCGTATCCAAAAATCTAGAGTATCAAAATATGGTTCTATACACAAAATTGGATGTAAAAGAAAATTGTACGTATGTACTGAAGATTACATAGTGCTTTCTTTCTGTATTTTGTTTCTTTCTTACTATTTGTGTATTATCGGATCTATTGATCTATTAATCATTATAAAGTAAAGTTATGATTCTTACTAT
>BPTQ01000008.1:16337257-16405253 GCA_019973895.1 Chrysanthemum seticuspe
CAGAATCTCACACTAGATCCACTCAATACACACTCATCCTTCCTAGATGGATAGAACTATTCCTGAATTAAACGGAATTCTGTGATACAAATCGAACCACACTCTACAAGATTCCTATACAAACTCTATATTACGAACGTTAACGTAAAAGACAAAAGGCTTAGGGTGCCAAGGGATTCACATCCCTAGGCAGATCGTGTTTGTAACCCTAGGCAGGTAGACGAGTCGTCTTGGAAATGATTTCCATACGTTACTAGAACTGTTACGTAATATAGGGTTCTAACCAAATTTCTCCAAGATTGTGATTCTATAGTTTACATTCTACAAAATAAAGTACTCCCTTTATCCTAATGTAACTATTTCGTGCTCATGTTCTTCTAACTAGGATAAACTTTATGATGATCCAAGGAATTCACAAAAGCGATCCTCCTAGTAATGCACTAACTACTCACAACCACCTCAGTTCTTACTTCTTTCAGAAGTACTCTCTATACAAATCGCCAAGGTAGTAGAACAAGTGTTCATGCATGTTGCCACCAAGCTAAACATAGTGTCTTAAGGCAAATTAAGTCCTTATCAAGATAGGTAGATCCTTCCTACTCACACATAACTCACCTAGATCACACTCTAAGACGCTTGTAGATCTATCGTTTCATTTTTAATCCATTACTCTTCCGCTCTTAAACTCACACTTCATTTTTCACTTGATCCCTCACATCTAGTCTTAGAAATCTTTTTGATAATGGAAAAATTGATCATAAATCATCCTTACCTCAAAATTGATCAAAGTTGATCAAATTCTAGTTTTTCCATCTCAAAGCCTTTAGGATATTTTCCAAAACACTATTCTAAGTCACAAACTGATCTCTAGGATCATTTAGCTTCAATTGACACTCTCATCTTTAATGTCATCTTTGCTCATCCATTGGTACTCATGAAAGTTCCAAATCCTTCCATAAAAGACAATCATTAGCTACATCACTCATTACCCTCAAATAGTTAAGCACCCTTTCATTTAAGACACTTAGGAGGACTGAAACACTCAAGATGATATAGATCTTAGATCTTAGAAACACCATTTCCACTCTTTCATAGCTGCTGAGAGCCGGATCCCAAGGATTAGCCTAGACGGATCCCTTTGATAAGGGAACCGTGGGATCCGGATGACAGTTTATGTCAAAACTTGCTAAAACAATCATTTCAACTCATCTTCCTAACTCAAACACTCCATCTCACCTTAAATGAGTTCCTAGATCAGTGCAAACTCTGAAGTTGACTCTTGTGCATGTTAATCATCACATTCCAACGAATTCTAGTGGCTTAAGGCTTAAATGCACTTGCCAAATCTCTTGGTTTATAAACCATTTTGTTAGGACCTCCATAGTCATCACCCTCATCCTAACTTTCTGCACTTTAGAAACCCTTACAAACCTCTTGAAATCATCTCATCATGAGGAAAATCCCAAGTAGTAACTTATCCACCAAAGAACCACCCATGAAAAAGGCTCGTGTCATACACGAAATCTCTTCAACCGAATCATCTCCGGTCAAGCCAACAAATGATAGGATCTTTACTCAACCAATCAAACCAATTCCTAAAAGGATAGTACCCACAAAACTACCTATGCCAAACACCACCATACCTCCTAGACCAAACAATATCATCTCCACTAAACCATCACCATTGGTTCCTAGAGCTATCTCTTTTACATCCCCACACCTCTACAATTTAGAGGACTATTCTCCTAGGCCGTCTCATCCGCTTCCGCCGACAACATTTTCCTCATTAGGAGGAATAATGGTACAAAATCAAGGTGTTGAGTCAACACTTGCTCCGGCTTCCTTTTCGCCGTTTCCATCATATAGTCCCATTTGGATTATGAGAAATCATCAAAGTCAACCACCCAACCATATGAAAGTTGACACTTCTCTACCACCACCCTCATTCTTGGTCGAAGCATTCTCAAATGCGCCTCCACCAATCCCTCCATCGTTTGAAGCTCCACAAGCCGCTTCACTTGATCCTTCGCATCAAGTCATTTCATTTCTTCCACCACCACTACCTAGCCATGACAAAGATTGCTATGATTGTCAACATGTTGAAAGTTTGATACATGAAGTACGAGACGTTTTATGTTCTATCATCTCCTCGAACGTTTCGACGAGATTAAACCTAAACAAAACTTGGGCTAGAAGATTTTAGTGGTGTCCTAGCATCAAGCGATAGTTGGTTTAGAAATTCCTAGTCATGTATTTTCTTATTTTCTTAGTTTTTAGAGTAATGTATATCATAACTCTAGTTTTATTAAATGAAATTACATGCTACTTGTTATATTTCTGAGCATATGATTACATTGTATTCATATCTCATTTTTGTGATAACATTACTTGTAATATCACCTTTGCTGAAATTAATCAGCTAATACGGATCCCTCGGAATTGCCTTGATGGATCCCTACTAGGAGGGAACCGCGGGATCCGTGTGACAGAAAACTATTTTCTACTAACTTGGACCAAATTTGCAGGAAATTGTGAATTATACTTGTTGTCTAACCTTTGTTTTGTAATTATTCAATTTACACATGAAGACTTTGACATCCTAAAGCTAGGGGAGCTTTATGTCAAAGCAATACATTGCAAATTACTTGCAATACTAGGTTTACATTTCGTGACATCCCCTTGCAAAATTGCAATCATCAAGGGGGAGCACATTCGTCACTTAGATGAAATCTTTTGCAAACTTACTTGCAAACAAACTAGATTAGTATCACTTTCTTGACGCCCTTACATAGGGATGGACTCGTCAAGGGGGAGTAAAGACGAGATCCTTTCCCGTTACTTGCTCTCTACCTTTTTTTATTTCTTTCACATGTTTTTCTTAAAAAACAATGTGTTGCTTTCTTTCAAGGCTCTTTTTGTTTCGACAAAAAGGGGGAGAAGAAAGTAAAAACTACAAATTCAAACTTTTACGAATTTTAGCTTTTCCTTAAAATAATTTTATATTTTGTCATCAACAAAAAGGGGGAGATTGTTAATACAAATAAGCCGTAAAAATATTTATTTATATTTTACGATCTTCTAATGTTTTGTCGATAACAAACGTAAAATCATTTTAACGAAACAAATAAAATACGTAAATAGTTTGAACTAATAGTTTCTAACATATTCACATTTTCACATAAAACACTAAAACAAGTATAAGTAATTTTATGATTTAGTAATACATATGTACAACAACTAGTGTTTACATATTTGGGTATAATATACACATAACTAGTATGTAGTATATTGGGTAATATAAATGGGTAGAAACTTAAGTATCACAACCCATTGGGAAAATACATTGAATATAGTTGGATACAACCCAGAGCCCATAACCCATGGAGCTTGACCCATAACCCATTGCATGACATCATGCTTATATCATACATGGATAATATCCATAACCAATGGATCAACCCATACCCAAGTGACCAAGTGCATTGCACTCAAATGATACATTGTATCTAGCTAAAGATCCATGGTTCAACCCATGACCCATAACCAAAATACCCATGGGTAAAATGGAGCGTCCCACGGATCCCTAGCTTAACGCTAGACGGATCCCTTGTGGAAGGGATCCGTGGGATCCGGGGAACAGTAGAGTTTTTTCTTCTATAAATAGTGAGCTATTTCTTCATTGTTTCTCACCCTTTTCTAACACACTTGCTCCCTGAGTTAAAAACTCACTAACCTCATATCCAAGAGATATATGTTTGTAGTTTTATTTTTGTATGATCTTTTAGGTTCCTATTAAAGGCAAGATCACCACCTTTGAAGTCGAGCAAGCTCAAGTTCATGAGTTGCCATGCTTCCTCATCATCAAGGCTACTGAAGTCTTCTTGTTGATGATTCCTTTTTTTCTTGTAAGAAGTGTAGTGTTGAAGACATTAGTGAAAGATGTCTCAAGTGTCAAGACGAAAATAATTTTTTAAGGTTATCTATCGTCTACATCATAAGCACTTGTGGTAGGTGCTTAGAAGACAAGACTAGAAGCATTAGTGAAAGGTGCTTAGAAGTCAAGACTAGAAGCATTAGTGAAAGGTGCTTAGAAGTTAGGACACAAGACATTAGTAAAGGGTGTCTTGTAGATCTAGTCAAAGGCATTAGTGAAAGGTGCCTTAGATGTACATTCGATATGGTGTGTTTCGATGTACAAGATAGACTAGTATTAGATCCAAGGATATTGATATCCTTGATGATGTTGTAAAGGAGTAGATCTCCTTTGGGATTAGTCGTTGGTGTAGTGTGGTAGTAGGTCCTCCATTACAATGGAACTAGGTGCTTAGCCTAGTACCTAATAAAGGATAGGCGACGTTGTGAAGGTGTAGTTCACCTTGGAGTGAAAGAACTAGGTACTTAGCCTAGTACCTTATAAAGGGTAGGCAACGTTGTGTAGGTGTGGTTCACCTTTGAGTGAAAGAACCCGGTGGTTAGCCTAGCACCGGAAAAAGGGTAGGCGACGTTGTGAAGGCTTCTTCGCCATAAGGAGATTGGTGTAGTGTTTACGAACTCTCGAGTAGGTGACTCGGGGAGAGAAGTAGGGCAAGGAAGGTGTCATTGTAGCCGAACCACTATAAATACTCGCGTTGTGGTTTTGTGCTTCTTACTCTTATCTTTTCTTTACTTACCTTTATATGCTTGTTTATCAACATCCAACACACACATCCAAATAGATTGACATAAGTCGATCTAAATAGATTAAAAGAAAGTTTTAATTGGCAAAACTATTCAACCCCCCCCCCCCCCTTCTAGTTTTCCACAGTAGGTATAGATTTGAGTATATAGATGATCGTGTATATTTGTTAGTATCACTACTACAAAAATTCACATAGAGCCCGGTTAGAAAGGCTAATAGAGCCCGTTTTTTCATGAGGGCACAAAGGGGTGGGGGAGGGGGGCTCTATTAGAAATTGTATATTTATCATAACGTGATTCACAACTAAGTTTAATAACTCAACGCCTCCAAATAATACAAAACTAACTATTGATAATTATAATAGTTTGTTATCTAAAATGAATTTATATTAAGCAGTGGGTAGTTAAATAATCTATGCCACTTAGTAGGAATTCATCTAACTAACACTAGTAAAGTCTAATTCGTATACATGAGGAAATTATATACGCAAGGACATATCGATTAGAAAATTAATAAAGATTTGCTTAACTTTGAAATTGAATATGTGTATGTATGAAAATAAGCTAGAGTAGTATACAATAATAATTAAGTATAAAAAGTTACCTTTAATTTTGATTTGAGACAACTAAAATTTGATCATTTAATGCTTATATATGGAGACAACTAAAATTTGATCATTTAAAACTTATATACGCAAAGGTTTTGAAAAAAAGAGGCAAAAAAAGGTATTAAAGTTGCTTCATATGTTTTTCACCCGCTGAGTATGCTGTTTTTGTTCTGGACCGTTGGTGGGCACTGTAATAGAGCCCGGTTTCATGGAAAAAAAAGGGCTCTAAAAGTTTTAATCATAAAGCCCGGTTTTAGTATAGAGAACGTGGCTCTATACACAAGAAAAAAAGCCCGGTTTGTAAGCAAAAAACGCGGCTCTAAACTTTTGTAGCAAAGAGCCCGGTTCTATCAGAAAAAACACGGCTCTATACCCCCCGGAATCCCTTTAGAGCCCGTTTTTCACAAAAACCGGGCTCTATTAAGGGGGCTCTATGTTCTTTTTTGTAGTAGTGTATCTAGCTGTTGTAGGCTGATCATTAGTGTTGCACATGATGGATTCTATTAGCGATCATAGGTTTTGAGTTAACAAGAGGCTTTGGATGACGTGCTAGTCGTGTATGCGTGATTGCCTGGTGGTAAGGAGGTGAGAGTTTATAAGCAAGTTGTTGATACAAGTGCGAGCTGCTCCTACTCTGCTTTGTTTTTAGTAGTGAACTTTTTTTAAGCCCTTGAAAGGAGTTTTTTTGTCACAGCTAAAAGTAGTTAATGAATTGCGTTAGAGATGGAGCCAGTAGGGGGACTAGAGGGTGCTCGGCCACCCCCAACCGGCCCAACTAGTCCACCTTTTAACTTGGATACAGTCATATAGAGGCGGACATATTGACATAATGCTATTGTAAGTGGTGTTCGAGAACCATCTTACATAGAGATATGGAGGGAACCACCTTGGAACAAAAGAAAAGTAGGGTGAAAGAAAGTGTGTGTAAAACATAAACAAACTCTGCAAGATAAATGGTCGGACATGAGCATCGGAGAAGACGATATAAAAGATACTCGTAGTATTTTGAACAGAAAGATGTTGAAGGTTACGTACGTGTGTGAGTGAAATTTCTAGTGACTAGTCATATGGTCGTCACGTGGTATCGGGTATTTTACTCCAAATTTCTTCGTATTTTATTTTCACATCAAATTAAAGAGATTAATTAAGCAAGATGCTTTGATTTAAATGTTGCATTATGCGGTTTACGTACAGCTTTTGCATCAACAAACAATGATTAACAAATACAACCAAATTAGTGAAATGATTCTTCTTTTTCACTCTTAGCGCAAGCAAATATAGAATTTACCTCCACGAATTTATACACATTCTTGAAAGGCATCAAACCTGACCCAACACTACCAAAATTTACCTTGCTCTGATCATTTGTGATATATTGTATCTAACATGCTGAAAAAAAAAATCATAGAACCTGTATGTTAAACGATGCAAACTTCAAGCCAGCTTTAAAAATGAATTGTATGTTACTACCAAATTTTTTTTGAGCCCTCCTTAATACAAAATCCTGGTTCCGTCCCTGTGAATAACAACGAAGCAATATAATGACGAAAGTTGGTTGGATAAATCTAGCATCAAAATAGTTAAGGGACAAACTAACTTTGGAAAAGATAAAAGGATTTAAACGTCAATAAGTTGATAAGTGATTAATTTCTACAATATTAACACTATTAATTTAGGGCCACCCTTTACAAAGTTTGGTTATATCAAGTGATCAAAAGGAACTGCATGTAAAATCTTCTATTGTTATGTTATCCCATATATTAAAAACATGTTTTGATCAACTTCGGGCTACTTTTGCAGTGAGAATGAGCGAGCTCAAAATGCACTTGTCACCTTTTAGAAAAGTCAAGGCGCAGAGACTGCAGGTCTACTCTCGGTATATAAACGTTCGATTATCATACACATAATTTACAAGTTATAAAAGTATATTCGTCCACCATTTCACATAATCTTACAAGGTTCAGTATAATAAGTTTTCAGGGAGCAACTATAGTCGACCAGTGTGTTACCATTGTTCTTGCACCAGAGTACACTCTCCCTCTTTCTGCAACTGCACCTTCAGTCAAACAACCCACTGTATGTTCTTTATTTAGAAGCTAGTTTTTGCTTTTGAACTTGCTTTATGGAACGGATAATCTTAATTACTGCAATCAAACAGGGAGAACAACTGATTATAATATCATTACACATTTACGCAACTTCAAAGAAGGAAAAGCACAGCCAAACACCAGCTCTTTCATCCCGTTTCATTACAGCTTATTATCTGAATTTGATTATGCAAAATCACATTATCACTTCCAAACCACACATAATATTAGTGTCTGAAATAATGCTGGCAAGATGCTATTTAGGCAACACAACCAAACTCTCGGCGTTGCTGAATCCACCATTCAAAATCAGAGGACGTTGTCAGCAGCATGCTAGCCAAAGGCTTTATATTAGGAAAAGACACAATCAACAAAGCCAAAGCCTTTGATGACAAACTCCAGTTCACATCTACAGCAGCGCAAAAGCCGCAACGATAGACCAAGAAATCGGCGTTACTGAAAAAATCAGCCTCGGGACAACACTCGTGAATGAAAATTTAAAGATTTGTATCAGAAGTTTCAAGTGTCAGAGAACACTAAAACGACTTTTGCAGCAGACAGTAAGTGAGTCGGGATCCGCGGTTATGAAGAACTGGTATGTGCTGACTGGGACTGCCTGGGCGACAGGACTTTTTAGTAAGGTGACAAAAGCTGCTGCTGAAGTGGGACAGAAGACCATGGAAAAAGTGACGAAGGAGAGCAGTCAGGAAAAACTGAGTCGACTCGGGAACAACCCCCGAGTTCCCCTAAAGGCGCTACTACTGGTGTTACTTATAATAGCTCCACTTGACTTTGTTGTTTCATTACAATATTAGGTTGTAGATTATGCAGACTTATGGGATTTATGTTATATAAAGTGAAAGATGGATCAATTTATTTTCTTATTAGTAGTCTCTTAGTCGAGAACATGAATGGTTGCTTGTTAAGTTGACATGCTTAAAGTGTGTAATTTGAGGTTGCGATTTACAGTATCCATTTCATCGTTTGTCAAAAAGTTATATCAATGAACATAAGTTGCATATGTCTGTTTCGTATACGCATTTGCATACAGTATTAAAGCACCCTTTCATATGTCATGTTTTAGTTAGTGCATTCATTTCAGAAAAGTATTTTCATTGAAGATTTATGGAAGGGAATTGATTGGCACACTCTCATTTGTTATTTGTACACTCAAATGTACAAACCGGTAAAGCAGCATATGATAAATGTACAACTGATTAATACACAGATTTGAGTGTACAAATAAGAAATTGGAGTGTACAAATCATTAGCCTTTATGGAAGGAGTGGTAGAAGTTAAATGGTGGTTGGTGTTGAGTGGAGTGGTGTGTGATGGTTTACAAACATGTACACAGCTTGCAAGAAACTGTACGAAGTCAAACATCCATTTATATAAGGGGGACCAATGAATTAAAAGTCAAAGGACAACTAGGCAAGTCCTAGTCACCAATTTAAAAAAATGACGTGTCAGTGAAGTTGCCGGTAAAAGGTGAACGAATTTGAAAGTTGCATTACCTAGATAGTTCAATAAAAAAGTTTGTTACCACACTCGAGAAAATTTTGAAAGTACGTTTCAATTTTATAGATTTAGACATAAAAATAATATGTATTTTATAAGCTGATGTGAATTTAAAAGATTATATTTTATGAAAAATATGCAAGAGAGCAATTGAGATAACATCACAATGGTAATATCTGTGGTTGAGAAAATTGGTTAGCAAAAATTCAACATAAAAGAGTGCAAACCCCACCATATCTATGAGGTATCACATTTTGGAATTGAGATACAAATACAATCATTCAGTTCAAGTTCTTATATTGTGGTGTTTTATACCTTCTTGATCGTTGATATTGTTAAGGTTGTTTATAGCTGTGATTTTCTGCATACATTATGGATATCAGGGCCGTCTTTAAGGGTGTGCAAGGTGAGCGACCGCTCAGGCCCCATAATTTTTAGGGCCCCCAAATTTATCCCATTAACAATTATATGTATGTGTAGACATATTTTTCACGAAGAAACACGTATTTAGATGGGAAATATCTTAACAAAAGGCCTCATTATATAATTTCGTACAAGGCCCTCAAAAATTTTGACAATTCATGAGACGGCCCTGATGGATATGATTGTATTTCTTGATTTCGAACATGCGTAACTAACGCACCCTTAAGCTTTAAACCATTACATCCGAGTGGGAAGTGGAAAATGACATTACTCTTGCTATCAAAATTAAGTTATCATAATTTTATCACAATTTGGCTTAAACCATTGACAAACAACGCCTATTCTTTTACCAAATGCTTGGGTTTGTTCTATTCACTTAAAAAAACCCTCTGATGATCAAACTTCAAAATACAAATTAACAAAATCGATAACAATTCAAATACACTACATTCAC
The DNA here is from genome assembly GCA_019973895.1 of Chrysanthemum seticuspe. Lineage (NCBI taxonomy): Eukaryota > Viridiplantae > Streptophyta > Magnoliopsida > Asterales > Asteraceae > Chrysanthemum > Chrysanthemum seticuspe. The sequence goes on from BPTQ01000008.1 coordinate 16,347,025, forward strand.
AAAAGCATGACCAAACAAAGCATCTTGAAGTAAACCTTGATTCAAACCCTCTAATATCAACAAGCTCTTTGCCTAAATCATCCATCCATTGCACTTTCTTTCCATCAATTATCGATCTCTTCGAATCACCTTTATTCTTCATACAACTCCTAAGTACAACACTCTCAACCACTGAATCCTTCTCCCCATCCTCTAAAACATCTTTCTCCTTAACTTCAACTATCTCTTCAACAACATCATGATTCTGATCTAATGGATCATTTATTACTAATGGACTAGGGGCTTGTGTGCAATTTTCCAATTTCAAAGGACCAGAATTGTATAAATGTGAAGCAGTTGATGGTTTGCAAAAACATATGAATGAAGGACAGTGGATCTTGCAGAACAAAACCCTCATGAAAATACTCTTCATGAACTATCCCATTAATTAATCACCAAATATAACAATACACAAAAAGATTAAATCTTTGTTATAAAGATTCAATCTTTTAACAAAATAAAGATGACCCACAACTTAAATTTGTACTAGAAATCAAGATTCATAAAAAGACTAAATTTTTGAAGAGAACAAAGATGACCCAGAAGTTAAATTTGTACTAAAAGTACTTAAAAATAAAGAGATCAAGTTTCAAGATTCATATAAAGATTATATATTTGAAGAAAATAAAAATGACCCAGATGGATTTAAGGCAAATAATGATGACCCAGAAGTTAAATTTGTGCTAAAAAGTGAGAAAAAATGGATTTTTTTTTTTTTGCATAATCAAGATTTATAAAAAGTTTGATTTTTTAGGAAAATAAAGATGACCCAGTTGAATTTAAGGCAAATAATGATGACCCAAGAAGTTGGATTTGTTGGTTGCTAAAAGTGGTGAAAAAAATACTCCAACTGAGAGACTAGATGCTTTGCAAGTGAAACAAGTAAGTTAGTTTTGATGCAAAGAAGAATACTTTGTTCTCATGACATGAATTTATTATCCACATATTTATGTTTCTTGAGTTACTTTACTTTTAATTTTTTAATGGAAAGGGTGTAAGACAAGATGTTTTTTTTTTGTTTGTAAATTTTTAACTTCTTTGAAGTAAAGAAAGTCAAAAATGACATAAGGAAAGAAACATTCTTGAATTTTGATTGAGACCCGTTTGACTCATTATTGTATTAGAGGATAAATAGGCCCAAGCTCAATTTGTGCGTTTAAGGCATTTAAGGTTTAGAGATTTTTGAGACGGTAGCGGGTAGGGTTTATTGAAAGATCGACCAATGTGGCTGAAGAAAAAGGAAGCAGTAAAGACGAGGGTATACCTGATTTAGTCATAAGTACCAACACAATTTTTCTACAAAATTAATTTTTATACGAATACCGACCTACTTGTGGTCCATTGGCTAAATAAATTCAACTTGATCAACTGAAAACCCTGTAGGTATAACTTTATTATTGACCATTATTTATAATGGTAAAGCTCTAAATGCTCTAAACCGACAAACCGAGCTTGGGCCTATGTATCCTCTAATATATTGAACTTATATAAAAGTGTCTAGAAGTCCGATTACTCGCATGAATTAGTTATGTTTGACAGAACTAACGATAAGTGTAACTTGTTAGCTTTATTTAAGCAATAGATCATCGTTTTTAGACAGATAAAATTAGATTTCAATTACTAATAAAGAATTTGAATATGATAAAAGTCCAGTATTAAAGAATAAGTTCTTGATTCAAATTCAATGAAATGGTTTCGAGTTGTTAAGTGCATAAACATATTTACAAATCATAACAATCTACTATCATAAAGTGATTAGTTTAGGTTATACATATTTCATACTAACATCTTTATCGGCTTTTTTTTCCCCTAAGAAGAGCAATAATTTAGTTGTGTAAGTTTTTTTTCTTCTATAAAACGCAAAAAAGAACAAATTTCAACATTAATACTTATGCATATCATATCATATCATACTATATTATAATAGAGGAATATGTTGAGCCTAACTCCGATCTTAATTTCATGCCTAAAATTAAGCAACACACCCGAACCTGAGTATATAAAAACTGAAAATTGATCTTCCCTCCATTAAGACCACACATTAAAACCTACACGTGAGAATTGATTCCCACATTAACTTCTTTAAAATTATATTAACTTTCAATTGATAACATTTGTTTGTACTTTCTTTTTTTCGCTTTTATAAGAGCAATTTGTCGGAAAAACCTTGCAATTGACGGAAAATATAATCACACGGGGACCCGCCACTGCAACGCGCGGGTACCCGGCTAGTTGAATATGATGTTGCGATCACATGAGAAGAAAGCTCAATGAGTAGCATAACAAAACATTATTAGTTCAATAATCCTAGATAGAGTAAGGATCAAATAAAAAGAAAAATAAGAATGAGAAGAGTGAGAAGAAATCACAACCACACATATAAGATGCACCTACAAAAGTAGATGCATCTCCCTTTAAAACTCTCCCTTTTATTTAAAATATGTGGTTAGAAACCTTTCTCATTCTTCTCATTTTAATATTACTTCTCACTAGATCTTTTCCCATCCTAGATAGGCAAAAACTACCATTTTACACAAAATGAAGTTGTTATGACAAAAACCGAACCATAAAACTCTATAATCAATATGGATAAATCCAACCCGATGATGTGATTAAAATTAAATGAAGAACATATTAAAAAAAAAACATGATTGGGACTTTGGGAGTGAGCTGTCGAACAAACAATATTAAAATAGTCAAAAGCTAGGAAAATGGTACCTACAAAAAGCCACCAATTTGCTATTTTGATAGGCAAAATATACTTTCTAGCACATTGTTTATCTTTGTAACTGTTTTTTAACTAGCAAAAATATAGTGAAGTGTCATTACTCATAAAGTAACTGTCATGACTCATGTTTTTCTACTCTTTTCGTTGGATTTTATATTCATTTCTTGGCCTTTTAAAGAAACTTTTCATACTAAAAGATATTTTTGATAACAACCACGTGGTGTGTTTTATTAGTTCTAAAAGAATTACTCTTTTTGTCTTAAAATTATAATTCTCGTTTTGCGAAGCCTACGCAAGCACCTCATTTAATCCTAGCCATGCACCCCCTACTCTACGTGGGTCCCGTCCGTACAATGGCGGTTGTACCTTTTTTTTTTTTTTTTTTTTTTTTTTTTTTTTTTTTTAATTATGTAGTGTTTAGGTATATATATGTATATAGTGTATTTATTTGTGTAGTGTTTTTATATGTATAGTGTATTTAATTGTGTAATGTTTTTATTTGAGTAGTGTTTTTATATGTATAGTGTATTTAATTGTGTAGTGTTTTTATATGGTATTTATTTTACGTTATGTTTTTTAATTGTTTATTTGTTTCCATTTAATTAAACAATAACAATAAAACATTAGACATTAAAACATTAATAACAATAAAACATTAGACATTAAAACATTAAACAAGTACAACAACAAATGTTACTAATATTACAACGAAATCTACTCCACATGAAGATTATTAATGTCATCTATAAGCTCATAGAGTATTCCACTCGATTGACATGCGTGATCAACTGGATTTCTAGCCAATTCCAGTGATGCCTCCAACGTCTTTATTCTTGCCTTCAACAAATTGTTTTGAGCCAATAGCATGTTGATCGTTTTATCTTTAGTTTCGCAGTTTGAGCACTGCGTTGAAGAAGAGGCTTGACCAAAGTACTTTTGTTGAAATATTTCCTTCCACATGAAGTATCGACACCCATAATCTTCAGTCCCTGGCTGTTACATGATGAAACAATTATAAGAATGTATTCTAAACAAACAAGTTATTGATATATTTACGTAAATAAGCAAACGTTTAATTATTTACCTTTGACAAAGGACATGCATAATACTTCAGACCACAAGTTTTGGGCTTGTGGGATGTTATTTCAATTATAAATCCACGTCGACAACGACACAAGAAAGGATTTTCTTGTTCCATCTGGCCAAAAGAATTTGTACAATTATTCATAACATAAATCAGTAATATCATAGTTTACAAAATTAGAAGCTTCGAATACATAAATTACCAATCTTGTTATAGATTAATAGTTGATACATGGTTCACAAAATCACAATATAACTAGCACATAATCTGGACTCTCAACACGAGCGGATGTGTTGTTGACACAATGAATGTCCCTCCACTGAATGTCATCCGATTCCTGTAACAAAAGATGAGGAAGAACCGGAGCAGGAGCAGAAATCTGTAACAAAAGATGACGAGTCGTTTACTATAAATCAGTAATCGTCTATACATGTTTTGTTATTTACAATATAAATCAGTAATCGTCTATACATGTTTTGTCATTTACAATATAAATCAATAATCGTTTTCTACGTCTGTCTAAACATCCTCTGTCGTTGAGTAAACATATGTTCCCATCTCGCGGCCACGATATTTCTGAACCATCTCCATTGTGGGTGATTATACGGGAGTGGTGAGTTTTCACCAAGAAACGCAAGAACGAAGGGAGCAGCCTGGTCTTCCCCCACACGAAGAATCACAACGGGGGACAATAACTTGATAGGCATAAATTTTAAAATACATACCGTTTGCTTGAAGCCAATACAGTTCGTGATAGCATGGTAAACCATAAACTAACCGCAACTGATGACCACATTGATGTGGGTCCACATCCCGTTTACTTTCTGCGAGTAGCAAAACATCTCTTGAAACATTACACCGCAATTCGTTAAATAGTGTGCCCTTACACGAATGCAGTTTCTTGATTTTGCTTGTATTCAAAGAGGCTCGTATCGCAGTTTCTTGCGCAGCCATAATCTTGTCGACAGAACACAACAACGTGTCTAAGCTAGACTGTGTGGAGCCCAAGTGTAACTTCAACAGCGCTTGTTGACTCTCAACTCTACATGTTGTTGTCTGGCCGAAGGTGCGATATTGATCGGTAATGTACGACACAAACATGCGGTCGTAATGTCGCAGCCAGTTACGAAAATACCGCAAAACATCTGATAAAACAAAGAATTAATAAAGTGAGAAAACAATTCGAGTAGTTATTTATTAAATAAAAAAAATGTATTAATGGTTAAGTACCCTTTTTTTGGACCAACAAATCCTGTAGGTGCTTATAATAATACGTGAACACATCTTCGGTCGGAGCTGTAACCATCAAATCCCATGTCCATCTAACTGACTCATACTCCTTTACCGAATCGAATCTGTGTCTGCAATGCTTTAGCACATTTTGATTGATATGCCATCGGTAGAGTAATCTGTTAGCGTTTGGGAATTCTTCTCTGCATGCCCCAAGCAACGCTAAATCTCTGTCGGTGACGATAACCCGCGGGTAATATTGTTCTTGTATCACCAACTTAACACATTCCAACACCCATTTGAAATTTGGCTGTTTTTCCTTGTCCAAAAAGCTAAACGCCATTGAGAATGTTGTGTTTGTTGGAGTAACCCAACAATTGTAAGGAGTAACCCAACAATTGTAAAGAATGGCAGTTTAAACATCGTGGTGTTGTATGTGGAGTCCATCAACATGATTTCCGGATATGTTGTCCACAGGGCATATGAAGTCGAGTGAACAAAAAATATTTCATCCAGCTCATTGGTATGGTCATTTACCATGGGGTAATATGTATAACCTTGACGCTGCAAATGTACTAAAAGGAGTTGTATCGGAGTCAAATCACCACGACTGGCGCGACGTATCTTTTCTTGTGCATTATACACCGTTTTAATGGTAGACACGTTATTCGGATCGATCTCTTTTAGTGAAGAAAGTATAATTCGTGGTGCTACATGTTGTTTTGTCAACTGCTTCACCAAAACTAACTCACTTTCTTTTAATCGCATGGCCGGTGAAAAACCATGTAACGAGTCTACAAAAACATGATTATGCCTCGGACACTTAACCTTCAATATCCAACCATTTCGACCTTTTATAAATTTCGCTAGTAATCTGAATGGGCAATTAATTTTAGCGGTACTAGTCTGCCGTTCAAGTTCATCTTCTAAACCTTCACGTGCAGACGTCCCATGTCTAGAACACAAAAATTCGATAGAGTTTCTTCCTTTAACAATAACAAAACCAATCGATTCAGCAGTAGATTGCACCCAATCAGTTAAAGCAACTTCATTACCGAACACCTAAAAGATAAAAAACACAACAACTTTTATAAAAACTTTTATAACTACTTTTATAAATACAAATTTTTTACAAACTTTTATAAATACTTTTTATTAACTTTTTTTATAAATACATTTTTTTTACAAACTTTTATAAATACTTTTTATTAACTTTTTTTTATAAATACATGTTTTTATAAATATTTTTATAAATACTTTTATTAACTTTTTTTATAAATACATTTTCTTATAAATACTTTTAAAAAAACGTTTTATTTACTTTTTTTTATAAATAAAAACAAAGAGGTGTGTGTGTTTTATTACGTGTGTGGTTCTTGTTGTGTTTACGCGTTTTCTTGTGAGACCGTGTGTGCGCACATGGTTTTTCTGTCTTTGCGTGTTGATATTCGCTGGTTTTCTCTCACTTCTGGCAAACCCACTCTCTCACACTTCTGGCAAAACCACTCTCTCTCTCTCTAAAAATTTTAGATCTAAAATTTTGATCTAACAAGTATTATACTTGTTAGATCTTGAATCTGGTGATGATATTGTGGTAGTGATGTACTGGTGGTGATGTTGTGGTGGTTACGTGTGTGGTATATGTTTCGTTGTTAAAGTTTTTAGATCTAAAACTTTTTTTAGATGCTTGAAACTGATATGTTCTTGAAACAATTATGAGGTTGGTAAAAAAAAACGTTTACCTTGTTTGATTTTCTTAAAAGATTTTAGATCTAAACTTTTGATCTAACAAGTATTATACTTGTTAGATCTTGAATCTGGTGATGATATTGTGGTAGTGATGTACTGGTGGTGATTTCGTGTGTGGTATATGTTTCGTTGTTAAAGTTTTTAGATCTAAAACTTTTTTTAGATGCTTGAAACTGATATGTTCTTGAAAAAATTATGAGGTTGGTAAAAAAAAACGTTTACTTTGTTTGATTTTCTTAAAAGATTTTAGATCTAAACTTTTGATCTAACAAGTATTATACTTGTTAGATCTTGAATCTGGTGATGATATTGTGGTAGTGATGTACTCGTGGTGATGCTGTGGTGGTTTCGTGTGTGGTATATGTTTCGTTGTTAAAGTTTTTAGATCTAAAACTTTTTTAGATGCTTGAAACTGATATGTTTTTGAAAAAATTATGAGGTTGGTAAAAAAAACGTTTACTTTATTTGTTTTTCTTAAAAGATTTTAGATCTAAAATTTTGATCTAACAAGTATAAAACTTGTTAGATCTTGAAAACTGGTTATGATCTTGTGGTAGTGATGTTATGGTGGTTTCGTGTGTGGTATATGTTTCGTTCTTAAAGTTTTTAGATCTAAAACTTTTTTAGATCTAAAACTTTTTTAGATCTAAAAAATGTTTGATTATCTGTTTGTATGTTTTGCAGGTTTGCATAGGAGGATCCTTTGTGGGCAAAGCCTACGCAAGCACCCCATTTAATCCTAGCCATGGTAATGCAATTTTATTACTGGATGGTAAAGTGATAATTTTTAATTCACTTTGCAAGTTTAATGAAAAAAACTTAGTGTTTTGGTCTAAAAACATTTCATTACTGGATGGTAAAGTGACCATTTTAGGCACTTTGCAACTTTAATGAAATAAACTTGAGCTAAAAAAAAGCAATGATGATTTTTTTTTAAAAAAAACTTAAAAGAGTTTTGGCGGGGCAAAACTGAATTTGCAGCCAACATGAGCTAAAAAGCTAATAATCTGAGCCTATTCGATAAGTTTACCTCTTGTGTGTTAAATGGTGAACTAGACATGGTGGACTGTGGTGCTGTTGTTGCTTGTTGTCGTGGACTGTGACACTTGTGGTCCTGTATTAGTTTTTGCTAGTTGTTGTTTGTTGTTGTTCTGGACCACTTGTTGCTGTTGTTGGTTGATTGTTGTTGGTTGTTGCTTTCTTCTTGTTTGGGACGTGGATTATGTTGTGGTGTTGTTGCTTTCGCCTGGCATTATATGGGGTGCTTGTTTAGGCTTTGCCTTTGAGAATCTTAGTACATTCTTGTGAACTTTGCGTTTGAGAATCTTAGTACATTCTTGTGAACTTTTGCAGTTTTGGAATCCTACTTACCACAAGAATGTTGAAAACGTGTAACTTGTGAAACCTGTGAACTGGTGAGTCTTGTGCTTGTGCAGTTTGAGACTTGTGAGACTTTGTGCAGTTTGAGACTTGTGAGACTTGTGCCGTTGTGAGGCTTGTGCAGTTGTGAGTCTTGTGCAGTTTTGTGAGACTTGTGCATTTTTGTGCAGTTCCTGTGAACTGGTGACTTTGTGCAGTTGTGACTTAAAATTTGCAACCTTCGGGTTTGAGCCTAAAATTTTTCCGAGGCGATGATGATTTTTGAGCCTTAAAACTTTCCGAGGCAATGATGAAAACCGAATGGACGGCAAAGTGAGATAAAAATCTCACTTTGCAACCTTCGAATCTGAGCCTCAAAAATTTTCCGAATACGTTTTTTTTTTAAAGTTCTAAAACTGAAAGTTATAAAACTTGTAAAAAAAGTTATAAAAACTAGTTCTAAAACTGAAAGTTATAAAACTTGTAAAAAAAGATATAAAACTTTGTAAAAAACACTTGTAATACAAACTTGTAAAACAAAAACTTGTAAAAAAAACACCCCAAAATTAGAAGGTGGTGTTGTGGTTGTATATTTTGGCACGGAAATCGACACCTCAATGATTGGTACCAATCATTGGGACAGCAAAAAGCTCAAAATATGCAGCACCTCCTACCATGAGGTGCCTGCATATGAGGACCCTAAAATAATTGTTGTCAATTAATAAAAAAAAATAAAAAATAAAATAGTGGGTAAGATAATATATGATTGGTTAAATAGTGTATATAATAGTCTCACTTTTATAAACTATATAATTTTTGATTTAAGATCATTTGAGGACAAAAGATTATTTACATATCAAGGGATCAATCTCCACCCTTCATTTTTATTTGATCTAATGGATGAGATTAATCCCCACAATTTAAAAAACCCACTTTCATCATTTTTTTTCAAATATTAATATCTTTCAAACCGTTAATCGTTAAGCGAAAAAAAATATATCATTGCGACGAGCATTTAACTATCTTTCTATAGATAGGCACTTTAATATACTTTCGACAAAATTTTTATTTTCGTATTTTTCACGTTTTTTTTTTAAGTTTTTTCGTTACTGAAATTTGCATTGAAAAATCATATATGATAAAACACTAATTTGAATATCACATGTGATATTAGTGTAATATCATATATGATATGTAATATCACATGTGATATTAGTGTAATATCTCATATGATATTACATATAATATCACATGTGATATTACATATCATATATGATTTAACACTAATATCACATGTGATATTCAATTTAGTGTTTTATCATATATGATTTTTTTCATGTAAATTTCAGTAACGTAAAAAAACGAAAAAAATAACGAAAAAACGTGAAAAAAACGAGTTTTTTTTCTTTTTTCGAAAGTATATCAAAGTGTCCGTCTATAGAAAGATAATTAAATGCTCGTCGCGATGGTGTAAATATTTTCACTTAACGATTAACGGTTTAAGAGATATTTAAATTATAAAAAATAGGTGAAATAATAAAATGTTTTTAATCTCAGCCATTGATTTCTTTTTAGATGGATGGTGGAGATGAGTCCCTTGGTATGTGAGAAAAGTTTGGTATGTAAAATAACTCTCCTCATAATTTTTATCTAAAGATAAGACGAAAAAATTACCTTTTTTCATACTCACAAAATTTGTAAAGATCATATATTTAATATTGTGTTTGTATCAAACATAGATATTTTTTATTTTGACTTGTCAACTTTAGTATACATGTGTACTATTAGAGATCTTATACAAGAAAACACTTGCCACGTTGATCTAAATTGATCGTTAAAAAGATGATCGTCTTTGTTTAAATGTAAAAATATTGGTTTTTACACGAGATGTTAAAAATATGACTAACTTCATGAGCATGATTATAAATACGATAACTATGTGTTTTCTAATAACAGGTTATACTTGTGTATTTATCTCATTTTTCTTTGGATTTTGAAGCTACAACTACTTGATATTAGATAACTCACTAGCCTAACAGCTTGTTGGCTAAATATCAAGTCATCTACTATAGTAAATCTTTTTAATGATTTATAATTGTATTATGACATTAATAATAAACTTTTTTTGTTTTATAAACCTATCTCCAACATGTATAAATTTTTTCAAGTTTTATAAACATCTCATAAAATTCAAATGCTTTAAATTATAAAAAAAATTCGATGTCTAAAATCTCTTTATGCAACATAAACTTGAAATAAATATTCATTATAGTTTTTAAGTTTTTAAACCTCATCATAATTTTATAAACTTTTTCATAAATTAAATGGGTATTTTATAGTCATCTGCCAAGCTATTAAAGTCTCACATTGTTATAATTTTATGTTGCAATAATTAGCTCATACGTCAACAAACACATATATCTACTGGTGCGAAGATCCGAAAGTAATCAAATCAGAGATGGCTAGACGTTACAAGAATTTATTTTCTGAAGGATTGGTAACCCGACCGATTTTTTGTAGTAATCGAATTGAGAAAATATCTACTGAAGATGCTATGTTACTGGAGAAGCCTTTTGATGAGAAAGAGGTGTGGGATGCGATCCGGGGTTGTGGTGGGGATAAAGCTCCGGGGCCCGATGGTTTTAATTTCAAGTTCATTCGGAAAGTTTGGGAGATTATTAAACCAGAGCTACTAAGGGTAATCGAGTGGTTTTGGGACAAAATGGAGATATCGAAGGGATGCAACGCTTCATTTGTCACTATTATACCTAAGGTGTCAGATCCAATTGGGCTTGGTGACTTTGGGCCAATTAGTCTCATCGGGTGCTATTACAAGATTATTACAAAAATGTTAGCGGAAAGAGTTAAACATGTGGTGGGGGTTGTGGTGGGGGAGGCGAAAAACGCATTTATAAAAGGGATATTTATTCTTGATGGTGTGTTAATAGCAAATGAGACGATGGACTTTTTAAAGAAAAAGAAAAGAAAAAGTTTAATTTTCAAAGTAGACTTTGAGAAGGTGTATGATAGCATTAATTGGAGATTCTTGTTAGACATTATGAAGAAAATGGGTTTCGGGAGTAAGTGGTGCAAATGGGTAGAATCATGTCTTAGGTCCTCATCGTGGTCCATTCTTGTTAATGGTTCGCCATCTGAGGAATTTGGGCTTGAGAGGGGGGTTAGACAAGGTGATCCCTTATCGCCGTTTCTATTTATTTTGGCGGTTGAAGGGTTGAATGCGATAGTGAATGAAGTAGTGGAGAAGAACATATTTAGAGGGGTGGCAGTGGGGGAGAACAACATTACGGTTTCTCATATTCAATATGCGGATGATACTATATTTTTTGGGGAATGGAATAAAGAGAACGCCAAAGCTCTTATGTGTATTCTAAAATGTTTCGAGGAAGTTTCCGGTCTAAGGGTGAATTACAACAAAAGTAAACTATATGGCATAGGAGTTAATGAGGATAAGATGTCGGACATGGCTACGTGGATGGGATGTGACATTGGGGAGTTTCCGTTTACATATTTGGGGTTACCAATTGGGGAGAACATGAGGCGGGTGAATACTTGGAATCCCATTGTGGACAAATTTAAAAAAAGATTGGGTGATTGGAAAGCTAAAACGTTGTCGTTCGGGGGGCGTTTAACTTTGGTTAAATCGGTTCTTGGTAGCTTGCCTTTGTATTATTTTTCGATGTTCCGCATGCCTTTGAGTGCATTAAATAATCTTGAGAGAATTCGAAAAAATTTCTTTTGGGGTGGGGGTGTGAAGGGAAAAAGCTTTCATGGGTCAAATGGCGTTCGATTTTATGTTCTTCTAGGGAGGGGGGAAGGGGGCTTAATGTTGGGTCTTTAAGGGCGAAAAACTTGGCGTTGTTAGGTAAATGGTGGTGGAGATTTAGGAAAGAGGGGGGGGAGTGTTTGGGTTAGGGTTATTAAGAGCATTCATGGGTCTAGTGGGGGTTTGGGTGACGTTAGGGCATTGGGAGGAGGGAATAAGGGGGGCGGGGTATGTAACGAAATAATGAAGATAGGTGAAGAGATTGATGGGTTGGGAATTGAGTTCTCTTCGTCTTGCGTTGGTTTGGTGGGGGATGGGAGGGACATTAGATTTTGGGTTAATCGTTGGGTGGATAATCGGAGACTTTGTGATAGATTCGCTAGGCTATACCATTTAGATAGACTGAAGGATGTTAGTGTGTCGGATAGAGGGACTTGGGAAAATAATATATGGGTGTGGGAATGGGATTGGGTTAGAAACATTAGGGGTAGGACAAATAAAGATTTTGAGGATATACTAGGTGTTTTGCAACATGTTATTATCTCTAATAATTGTAGGGATCGTTGGAGATGGACGCTTGGTGAAGACGGTGATTTCATGGTTAAAGAATTATCAAGTAAGATCGAGGAAAAGATTCTTCATTCGGATAGTGGTGGTCAAGAAACGAATTGGAACAAGTTAGTGCCCAAGAAAATTAGTATATTCGTGTGGAGAGCGTTAAGAGGAAGACTTCCGGTTCGTGTGGAGCTTGATAGAAGAGGTGTGGATTTGGACTCGGTCCTTTGTCCAAGTTGTAATAATACTGTGGAATCGTGTGCTCATTGCTTGATCACTTGTGATTTAGCGATGAGTGTTTGGGATAAGATTTTCAAGTGGTGGAAGGTGGGGATGGTTAATGCGTTTTCTATTGATGAATTCTTTTCATCTAATGGAAACATTAAGGTTTCTATCTATGTATCTCGTGTTTGGCAAGCCATTATTTGGTCTACCGGGTACTTTATTTGGAAAGAAAGAAATGCTTGCGTGTTTAATAATAAGGTTTCAAGTACTAACAAGATTGTTCAAGACATTCAACTTAAAAGCTACGAGTGGATTGTGCGAAGATGTAACAAATATAAAGACATGGATTGGCAACAATGGTTATGGGACCCCATAAATATTCAGAATTATTTAGATTGAGGTCAGTGAGTTTAACAGTTAAGATATAATCTTTTTGTGGTGTCTGTCTTATTTTCCAGTGAGGACTGCATTTTTTCCCCCCTCAGCTGTTATGGTTCTGTGGGTCTGCAATTACATTTTTTTTCTACCCAAATTATGTCTGCAGTTACTTTTCCTGATCAACTGTGTTTGTATTTCCATTGTTTGACACTAGTTTATGGGTGGTCCATGTTTCATAGGAGTTTTATTATGTTGTGGGCCTGGCCACTTATGCCTTAGTGTATATTCTTGAGTTTGTAATGGTTAGGTATGTCGATGTTTTATGACATAGAGGCATAGTATTTCGAGTTTTAGAGAGATTGCTGATGTATTTTTGTTTCGTCTGGGTCCTTTCTCTATTAATTAGCTTGTTAATTGAGGAGGGATGCCTTGTATTATATTTTGGTTTTTTCCCTTTTTGGGGTCTTATTTATCTTGGTGCCTTTCAAAAAAAAAAAATATATATAAACATCATATTTTCACAACATTTGATTTTACAACTTGATAATGCGTTTAAATATGCCATGAATCAATTAAATGATTAACTAAGGTTAATAATAAACTATCTAAGTGGAAAGTTAAAACGTTGTCAGTTGGTGGGCGGCTAACGTTATTAAAATCGGTTCTAGGGGCAATCCCAACGTATTATATGTCTATATATAAAGCCCCGTGGCAGTGATAAATCAGCTTGAATCTACTCATAATAAGTTTTTTTATAGGGGCGGACATGGAGGAACGTAAAATTACTTGGATAAGCTGGAAAAAAGTGTTGGCGAGCCGTAAAGATGGGGGTCTTGGAGTGAATAGTATCGTTGCTTTGAATCACGCTCTATTGTTTAAATGGATATGGAGATTTATGGTGTCGCCAAATGCCTTATGGGTTAGAGTTGTCAAAGCCATATATGGTGAGAGGGGTTTAATAGATGAGCCGTCACGAAGGTCATACCGTTCTTCTGTATGGCTAAATGTAATTAAAGCTATGGAAAGTAATAAGGAGCATGGTGTTGATTTGTTGGGGTATTGCAGCAGGAAGATTGGTGATGGTAGAAACACGAAATTCTGGACAGAAAAATGGGAAGGTAATAGCCTCCTAAAAGATAGATTTCCAAGAATGTATGCTTTGGAAGTAAACAAGTTGATTACCGTAGCTTCAAAGAAGGTCCAAGGAGCCGATACAGGTTCCTTAAGACGATGTCCAAGAGGTGGTGTAGAAAGCGAGCAATGGACAGCAATGCAAACGTTGATCTCAGGTACAAATTTAACTCCAATGGAGGATAGATGGGTTTGGACGTTAGAAGGCTCAAGGAACTTCACTGTCGTTCGGCTAGGATTGCAATTGACAAGCATATGTTAATTTCGAATGGTGCCCCAACAAGATGGTGTAAGTTAGTTCTGAATAAGGTCAATATTATGGTATGGAAAATGACTCTTGACAGGCTTCCCACTCGAGTTAACCTTGATGCTCGTGGCTTAGATATTCCCTCGGTTCTATGTCCGATTTGTGAGGAGTGTTCAGAATCTACAACACATGTTTTTTTTGAGTGCTCCTTCGCTGTGCAGGTATACAACAGGCTAGGCTCGTGGTGGGATATCAATATTCCATTTTTGCGATCTTATTCTCAATGGTTGGAGTGGTTTGGGTCTCTTCAGCTAAGCAATATTCAGAAGCAATTCTTGGAAGCGTCATTTATATCGTTATGGTGGCATGTATGGTGCTATCGGAACTTATGTGTGTTTGGAAGGATGCCTCCGAGAAAGAGTTTATTTTTTTGATAATCTTGTTATGACGTCTTTTTTATGGGTTAATAGTAGATATCGCTCTAAACATTTGAGTTGGGTTGGTTGGCTTCAAAACCCGACTTTGTGTACTTCCATTATGTAATTGTTTGTTTTGTTCTAGCTCCTTGCTAGCTTAATAAAATTTTCGCCGTTCAAAAAAAAAATTAAATGATTAATTTAGATATAATATACAGTTCTCTACACCTAGAGTCCTAGACTATATAAATATGCTATTTTAAAGAAATAAAAAAAATCAAATCCCATATCATATCCTCTTTGATATAGAAAAATGCGATGCACGTTTCGAGGATCTGATTCGACCCATCACCCTACATATTTAACTATAAATTTTTGTATGCGTCTCTTGTTATTTGTTGCCTAGATTTTTTTTTTGGGTAAAAAAAATTTAAGTGTTGCCTAGAATTTTTGTTAAGATTATGGTGCGTTTGGTATTCTACTATGTTAATGAGATTATGACTATGAAAGTAATTAAACGTGTTTGTTTTGTAGGTCCAGTAATGAAATGGGTATATTATAATCATAGATTCATGACTTATAATTTGCTATGTGTTTGGGCATGAATACACACTAACATGGGAGGAAAGGATATGACTCATAATGGAAAAACATATGATGAGGAATTCCCTACTTTAGGCTCTAAAGAAGGTAGGAACAAAGCACAAAGGAAGACACAGAATGATAACAAGAACAATTTTGATGTGGTGGCTAATGAAGGAAATAATGAGGATAGAGGAATTGAGAATAACAACACTGTTCTGAACATTGTATTGGGAAGTGTAGGCAATAATGAAACACTAAACTCTAATGATAATCAAAAGTGCCAGGCTGAGGGAGATTTATGCAGGGATAAGAATGGAAAGTCTATAAGTATGGAAGAGAATATAGTCAAGGAAAATGAGGATGTTGATATTTTCATTCGGTGGCAGAAGGAGGAGGAAATGGTTGATATGTTTGTGAATAATAAGAGGATTCCAACTGATGAAGAATTAGAGACTTGGGCTCGATATATGTGTGAGTGGTACACGGGGAAGTGGGAAGCAAGATGGAAAAGTAAATGCCCCATTGTAGGAAGATGTATATGGCTTAATGATTGATTGAAGTAGCGAATATGGAGGTTTAGACACTGATGTTGACCTTGTAGTGCTGTCTATATGAATTTTCATGTTTGTATGTTGTATGTTTTAGGTCTAAGTTCAGCAGCTTTGGTCTTGTCCTTAGCTTTGATTTTGTATTGTAAATGTTTGGAGATTAATATAATTCACCTTTTGCACTAAAAAAAAAAAAAAAAAAAACTATTCGATGAAGATGATGAAATAATCGAAGAACTTTATAATAAAGCATGTGATACACATACCAAAGACAATTTCTTATAGGAGAACAAAACTATTTAGTAATTTTTGGTATTTTTGTTACACTAAAAGTAAGTAATGTATATTGCATGTGAAGTGATTTGTATATTTTGTGGGGGTAATTTCTAAAAGAGGACAAAAAGGTTCATAGTGATCACTTTGAGGTACAAAAATAAACTCTCTTCTCAAATTGGTCATGTGCGAATGTGCGAATGTGCGATTCCACTGAAATGTTGACACGTGTCCAGACAATAAGTACACGTTCAATCATTGGCAAGTACAGTCACTATCAATGCCTTGTTTGACTTATTTATACAAATGTGCGAACGGTGAATGTGCGAATGTGCGATTTGAACATAACTTTATTGGGAAATACCACATGTAAGGAATAAAATCTTACTTTTATGGTACAAAATCTTTATTAAAATTTTAAAATAATTATTTAAAATATTTTAAATAAATAAATATTTATTTAAATTATAATAATTTAAATAAATATTTTCAAGAATTAGTTTAAATAAATAAAAATTTATTTAAACTATAATAATTTAAATAAATATTTATTTAGGGCTGTAAACGAACCGGACGAACACGAACGGAGCCTTGTTCATGTTCGTTCATTTAATTTTAACCGGACAAATAAATGAACACGAACGCTTAAACGGACGAAACTTCTTGTTCATGTTCGTTTATTAAGAAAATGGGTTGTTCATGTTCGTTTATGTTTGTTCATTAAGACACTAAACGAACGCTAAACGAACATAAACGATCGAATATAAATGAACATAGACAAAAAAATCATAAAATTTATTAAATTATGCATCTAATATTGTTTTATAAGTGTCGTTTTGTTTAAACAAACTAATTTAAACTTTATACAATTAAAATATTTGATATACGAGCATAAATAAATAAATGAACATAAACGAACGTTAACGAACGCATAATCGGACGTTCACGAACATAAATAAGCGGACACGACTTTTGTTCATGTTCGTTCATTTAACTAAACGATCGTAAAATATTGTTCATGTTCGTTCATTTAATAAATAAACGAACATAAACGAACTTTTTACCGAACCGTTCATGAAATGTTCATTGAACGTTCAGTTCGTTTACAGCCCTATATTTATTTATTTAAAATATTTTAAATAAATATTTTAAAGAATTAATAAATAAATATTTATTTATTTAAAATGTTTTAAATAAATATTTAAAATATTGATTTAGATTATTATAATTTAAATAAATATTTATTTAAATTATTATAATTTAAATAAATATTTATTTATTTAAATAAATAAATATTTATTTAAAATATTTAAAATTTTTAAAATATATATTTAAATTATTATAATTTAAAAAAATATTTATTTAAATTATTATAATTTAAATAAATATTTATTTATTTAAAATATTTTAAATAAATATGTTAAAATATTTATTTAAATATTTATTTAAAATAATTCTTTAAAATATTTATTTAAATTATTATAATTTAAATAAATATTTATTTATTTAAAATATTTTAGATAAATATTTTAAAGAATTAATAAAGATTTTGTACCATAAAGTAAGATTTTATTCCTTACAAGTGGTCTTTCCTAATAAAGTTATGTTTAAATCGCACATTCGCACATTCCCCGTTCGCACATTTGTATATGAAAGTCAAATAAGACATTGATAGTGATTGTACTTGCCAATGATTGAAAGTGTACTTATTGTCTGGACACGTGTCAACATTTTAGTGGAATCGCACATGACCAATTTGGGAAGATAGTTTATTTTTATACCTCAAAGTGATCACTATGGACTTTTTTGTCCCATTTTGGAAATTACCCCTTTTGTTTTTTTATTTGCATTTACAAATAGTCAAACAAGTTATGACTAAAGTACAACTTTTAAATGCATATATCTCTGTGTGTATAAAAATTAAAAATTCGATAATCAATTCTCATATTAAAAACATGATTAAGTAATTACATATTAAACACCTCAAAGTAAAAGTATAATTACCGCAAAATTAAAGAACATAAAGAATATAAAGAATATAAAGACGGAGAGACAAAATATTTAATTTACATGGCTCTTTTTTATGATTTATGTGACACACAGTTTATAAGAATGATATGAACTGTTTATGATGTAAATTGGGTCATGCTCTTTTTCACCCAGAGTTAGAGACAAAAGCATGCCCTAGCGCATATGATTATGTTTAGATGCCACCAACTATTTTCAAAATTGGACATGCATGTGTGCAAATCATATCATGGCATCATGTTTCATATTCACTTATCTAACATTCAACTTTCATCCAGCAAAACGTACACCTCTCATAATCATATATCAAAGACAATTTAACCAAATGTTTAAGCAATTCACAATACTTGTTTGTAACAAAATACTCTATTTTTTAAATTTCGAAACGATCTTTTTATTTTATTTTATCATGATATGACCGCAATCTACTATGTACGATTACCTAATTAGCAGTCGATACACCAGATTTGATCAATGTTTAAAATAAATTTACGACACATTAAGGTGACACTTTTTTATGTCTTAAATGATGGTTATGTTGGATATTGTAGGCATTGGGACTAAACTAACTTGCCAAGAGGACCTTTGGTCTACACTTTCTGTAAAGATGGACAAAGAGCTTTGCACATAATATGTATGTATTATATTAGTATGTGTACTGTGTACTGTTTTCATTTGACAGGGTTGTTAGCGGAGGTCTATTAATTATTTTTAGTTAAAGGCAAACTCATATAATATGTATAATCTCACATAAATATAAAACCCCAATTTTTTTTTACAGGACTTGAACCACAAGAGACATAATCATATCTAGATGATGTTAGACTAAACACTTACTGGTTGGCCACACTTGCTAGTTGCTAATCTTGCCAAAAGCCATACATCAATAATTATCTCATGAATAGTATTTTCTAGTTAAACAAAATAAGCCCAATATCATACATTTGTAAAGAAGATTCAGACAGGCCCAATTCTTTCAACAAAAGGGCCAATGATTTACTTTTTCCTTTTGATCTTATTCTATCATCTGTTTCTTTTATCACATATAAACACAAATCTATGGCATCTCCAACTTTGTTTATTCCAATAACTACAAATATAGAGGAGAAACAAAATATTAATTTCAAATTTTACAAACATAAAGTCTGATGCAAATTAATGTTTTTTCTTCTCATCGTAGTAAACACATGAATAGGTGTTGTTATTCTCATCATAAATCATTAAATCATACGGATTTTATTTTGCAATATAAACTATCGAAACGCTAGAATCAAAGTACAAATAAACAATAAAATTCTTAACTGATACAAGGATTGACAAAGAGCAAACTCAACAGGAGTTCTTACCAAACTTTGAAAAGCTGTATAAAATTTGAAAGGTAGCTCACTATCAAGAGTGTTAAGAAGAATCCAATCGGAAAACCGATCCATGTTCCTTCCCAAAACATCCTTGATAGATCCTCCTCTTCCTCCACTCTTCCTTTCGATGATGGAATATCCTCCGGACATTCGATTTTAATCTGCATGCCGCATAATCCACTATTGTTTTGAAAACTCAACTCATCCATAGTGTCCATTTGTCCACCCCGAGGAATTTTACCCGTCAGCCTGTTGTTGCTCAAATCTAGAGTTCCGAGTTCGTGAAGCTGCACTAGTGATTGAGGGATCGAACCTGATATTTCATTGTGCGAAACATCCAAGCTTTCTATGCTCTCTAGATTGCCAAATGACGGTGGAATGTTCCCAGAAATCTTGTTGTGTGATATGTTGAGCTGTTTTAGAGCTTTGAGATTGCCTAATGATGCTGGTATTTCACCAGAAATATTGTTGCCCGACAAGTCTAACAAAACAAAAAAACGGGAGTTGCCTAGGCGTTGGGAAGATTTTTTCCAATTCACAATCAAGTCTTCAACTCCATCCCCAGATTCAGAATATGATGATGCTGTCATATTAGGAAGGTGTGCCATCTGTTGTGGAATACTTCCAGTTAGATTGTTTCTAGAGAGATCAAGAATTCGAAGAGAAGTGAACTTGGAAATATTGGTCGGGATATATCCGTTGAGGGAAGTGTTTCTTAGGACAAGTATTTCAAGAGAAGTAGGGAATTGAGGGAGAATATCTTGAAAATTTCCTGTAATAATGCTATTACGAAGATCAAGAACTCTAAGTTTGACCAATTTAGTCAAATCAGAAGGCCGACCGCCAGAAAACTTATTCCCGCCTAAATAAAGAATTTCGGTTCCTTTTGGAAAATTCGTCGGGATCTTACCAGAGAAATCATTGTTAGACAAATCCAGGGAAAAATCATATTCAGCTCTGAAAATAGGTAAACTGTCACCAGAGAATCTATTTCGGGACAAGTCGAGTACCGATAATCCCGTTAAATTGGAGATGGATTTTGGGATTAGTCCTGAAAAATGATTTTCTGAAACCGCAAGATAAATGATCCTTGTAGCGTTACCTATGCTTTCTGGCAACTCCCCTGAAAAATTGTTCCGGGACAAATCAAGAAACTGTAACATATTAGATATAAATAGGCGAGGCGGGATTTGTCCGCTGAGGTTGTTATCTGAAAGAAATATCAAATTGATGTAGTTCATCTCCGCCAGCCAATGTGGGAATCTTCCCTCCAATTTATTCCCGCTCAAATCAAGATGAAACAACTCTTTCTGTGATGAAATCCATTCAGGAATTTGGCCTGAAATTCCACAAGAATGCATTGAGATCCATAGCAGACTACATCTTGGATCAACCTTAGTTGTGTTATTCCAAATCAAGTTGCTTCCCTTTCCACCAATGCGTAATTCCTTTAGAGCTCTGATTTTGAATAACGAAGTTGGGATCTCTCCGGCGAGCATATTGTCTTGGAGTTGAAGGTCACTTAACTTGCTCAAGTTTTGCATCGATGATGGTATCGGGCCTGTTAACTGGTTACTCCTCAGGATCAGAGAAGTCAAGTTGGTTAGTCTTCCTATAAAGGTTGGAATTTCCAATGATAAAGAATTTTTAGACAAATCCAGTGATTCTAATTTCGCGAGGTTTGCAATTGATGATGGGATTCCACCGGAGAAACTATTATTTTCTAATGAAAAAACCCTTAACCTTGTTAAATTTCCTATAAAGGTCCTAGTTTTCCCTCAAGTAGATTGCTGCTCATGTCCAAGTAACGTAAATTTGTTAACCGGAAAAGTTGGCTGGGGATGGAACCATTGAAGTTGTTATCATGCATGTCAAGATGAAGCAGTTTGGTGAGATTACCAAACCCATCTCCTGGGATCTCGCCTTCCAAATTATTCCACGAGATATCAAGTAGTTCAAGTGACCGGATACGAAAAATCGGACTCAAGATTTCAGAAGCTATCCGACGATCAAAACTGGCTACCTCAACTGACTGGATATGAAAAGTAGTTATCCCCCATGTCCAGAATCTCCAGTAGGTGTGGCTACATTTTTTAGCTGAAGCTCAGTAACACTTCCGGTTCCGGAGCAATTAACACGGTACCAAGTGCAACAATCAGAAATCGAATTCCATGAGTCTAGTTCTTCAAACTTGACGGAATATTTGGAATTGTAGATGGCGGTGAGGGTGGATTTGAAGTGTAGTAGTGCTTGCTTTTGATGAATGGGACAAGAGAATGATGGGATGATAATGGAAGTGAGTATTAATAACAACATGAATAACATTAACTTTAACATTGGTGTGCTTGCCATGGTGGATTTTGGTTGTTCTATATTTTTAATGCGTTGGTATATGTTATGGTAGTCATTATATAGGGAATGAAAATGTATAGATTTCTTTCTTTCTTTCATTTCTTTTATTTGTTTATATAAATTCATGGAAAATAATGTATTGCTTTATTATATGATGTACAAGTTATAAGTCAAGTGAATGGGGCATACAAACTAGGCCTAAGGAAGGTTATTTGAAAAGTAGAGTAACTTTTTTTTTTTCTTTTAATTTTAATGGTCATCTTATTAACATTCATGCACTAGTACAAAAACAGTATTTTATAACGGTGAAAACAGATTATTTAGAGCGGTATTGGACCGTATTATAATAGAGCATTTAAAAAAATAGGGTCGTTTTTGTAACGGTTTTCGACCGCTTTAAAAATACATGTATAGAATTAAGCAGTTCACTATTCCCCATTATTATAGCAATTCATAATTTCTTTCAATTCTTTAATAATAGTTTATATATCTTTTGAATAGTTGATTGTATGTTCCTCCTTCATCAATCATAATACCTGCATCAATTAAGTACCTCGACATCATATACCACAGTTAGATTTGTATAATTGTTTTGAAATTATAAAACATTAGAAAAAAGAAAATAAAGATGATATTAGCCAACCTAGTTTTTTTTTCTCAAAGAGTAAAAACTGCATCTTGAAGATCTTCAAAAAAGTCACCTGCAACTCACCAATAATACCATCTTAAAAATTAAAAGGAAGAAAATAATTAACAGCAACATAGCATGTATTTAAGAGTTAACTAATAAAGCAAATCAAATTAAACAATTAAGAGTCAAATAAATTAGTGAGGGTGAAAAACTAATACCATGTTAATGGAACCATTGATGATGATGATGATATGATTGATGGATGGTTCAACTTTCGATTCGGCTTTAATTTAAGGATGCTATTGATGATGAAGGTTTGTGGAGAGAATATGAAAGTAAGAAAGATTTCATAAGTGGGTTTTGTTGTGTTACATACTAACAAAGTGAAAAGTTAAAATAGTCATAGACAATATCCTAAAAAATCATTTGGGGGGATCGTTGAAAACTTCAATCTTATAAAGCGGTTTAAAGTAACCGTGATATATAATGTTCAATAGTTATAAAATACTTTTAATAAAACGATTTGTTATATAACCGCTTCAAATAATACTTTTTATGGTTTAAAACGGTTGTATATTAGAACCGTTATAAATTGAGCGTTCTAAAATATCATTTGTGTACTAGTGATGGGAAGGTTATTTGCGCACTCGTGTTGTGTAGTATACCAATCATATAATGATATGACTCTTTTGCTTTTACATGCGTAAAAGTAGCTACTAGCTAGTAAACTGATAATACTATACTAAAGGCTTTTGTTAATCATATTTTTAAGGTTATGGTTGAATTTAAATACCAACATATTAGTGATTCAATTCCTAATTAGTTTGATGTGATTTTTTAGTATTCGAGCTGTCAAATACTAAAAAGTTATAGCCTAACGTCGATCAAGTGATGGACAAAAGGCTTACAAACTTCAGGTTCAAAGTAGTTCAAAGTAATATATACCTTCCCACAGACGATGTTATGGGGTTGACACTCGCCTTCTTAGATGCGGTGGTAACCAAAGTATTCTTCGAAGATACATAGGCACTTTTACGTTTGATTACTTTTAAAAGACAAAACGTGATACCGTTTTTTATAATCTCAATTTAAATAGCTAAATTAAACTTGGTGGAAATAACTTTATTTCAAGTCTTTTTTTATTCTTACCGAAACAAGAGATCGATAGTATATTGGTGTGCAATACGTTGGTCAATACAAATCCAATCCCTAGCAAAATAGTTCATATCTATAGTGTAATACGTACTTAACAATAACATATCTTATTACGTATCTTATTTGAAATGTTTGTTACAACATTTAAATCTAACATTTACAAAGTAAGGTCTTATTGTAATACATCAGGGCCCCTTAATGATACCAAATATCCTTTTGATATATTTCTTAAATGTGAGGCTTAAATAAATCGATCTTAAATGACATCATATTTACTAAAAACTTCAATTTCTGGAGCATCAAGTGGTCCAGGTTTGCTTGACTTGGTGGAAAATATGGTTGTTTTAAGTATTCGATCCGGACAACCAACATGAGAGTAAATTAGACGTTCGTCTTTTTGGATATGAGGCATAGAATAAAAATGGAGTTATCATACATTAATAAACATGCCGTAAGAAAAGGGAAACAATTGACACCAAGACTTATTTTGTAAATGAAAACACTACAATCTTTGAACTAATCAAGAATATTGGACTTTTTAGTTCAGTGATACTAATCAAGCATGTAACAGTTAGGCTGTTTGTTAATTTGGACTTTGTTTGAACGTTTCATATTTTAGTGCAAGTCTTTATGTTACAGCAGGAGTATATATTTTCTATTTTTAATTTCCAGTGTAAATTTATATGTACGGTCTTAGAAAGATCCATAACACTAACTTTAGCATTGGTATTTGGTTTTTCATGTTGCCGGTGGAGGTTTTATATATCGTATATCGGATGTACATATGGTCAAGTTCATGGTGCGATTGTAACCGATAGACGGCCAACTAAAATTCTCATTATACGGAGTATATAGCAACACATATATGGAACACTATCATACACATATCAGTACCAAATGTTGATGTGGGAATGCTGAAAAACATAAATATAGACTGAAATTAAATCTCAAAACAGATTACAACTTAGGAGCTAATACACAAGGTGCACTATAACCTGCAACATACAAGATTGATTAACAATTATTATATGGCATTTTCTTAATCTTATTTCATTATTTGAGCAGTACGTATATGTTGTTTGAACATAGTTGAGATGGCTAGAAGATCAATACACATAATTTTATTTAATTTGAACTATGGGCTAACATTTGTGTTTAGCTAACGGGCAGCTAGTTCATTAACCAAAGTAAAATAGGAGCTGACATATTAAACAATAAATACATGATTTTGTGATTAGCTAGTGTTTAAGGAGATTAACACTGTTGTGCTTGCCATGGTGGATTTTGGTTATGTAATTTTTTATTCATTTGTACTAGTAATTGGTGGTCGTTGAGTATTCATCAACCAAAATGAAAGTAAATGAAGCGTTAGTCTTTTCGGATGTTAGCCATAGAACAAAAAAGAGTATCATACATTATTTTTAGAGTTAATTACAAATTTTGTCCTTTGGTTTACATCTTTTTTCAACTTTTGTCCTTTAACTTTAATAATTACACCGCCCGTCCCGTGATTGTCCATTTTCAACAGACCAATCCTTTGACCAAATGGCCGTTAGTATCTCTTCTTTAAATCTTTGCATATAGGTGCGTTTTCGTTAATTTCTACCTTGTCATCTTCAACCTCCACTTTTTCAAACTTTCTATTTTTCGTTTTATATTTTCAAAAACACAAATAAATGTATATATCTTTAACCTTGATTTTTTTTATTTATTATTAATATTATTATTATTTTTATAAATTTACATGTTTCTTGGGTGAAAACTCAAGATACGCAAAATAGTTTTTCAAAACAGACGATGTACGCAATGAACTTTGAAAATTACCATTGTACGTAAAATACTTTCAAATTTGGAATGATGTACATAATATGACCGGGACCTAGTAGGTTACCAGGTCACAAAATTTGAAAATTGGCAGAAATGGTCCCTGTGGCTTGCGTTGACTTTCACCGGTCATCCCTTAACCTTTTTTTCCAGTTAAAAAAGTTACAGTAATTGTCCTTATGGCTATTGACTTTCAGATTTAGTCCGTTTTTATAATTTTTCACCCGTTCTCTTACGTTTTATCCGTTTTTGTCCATTTTTCTTACGTTTTGCCCGTTTTTCTTACGTTTTTCTCGGTTTTCATCCGTTTTTGTCCGTTTATCTTGCCATTTTTTTTGGTTTTCGTTCGTTTTTTTCCCTTTGTTTTTTTACATTTTTGTTTGTTTTTCTTACATTTTGTCTGTTTTCTTACATTTTTTTCTAAATTTTTTTTTTTCGAAATTCTTTTTTACAAAAATATTGTTTTCGAAAATTGGACATTGAAAAAAAAAATTGAAAAAAAAGTTTCGAAAATATTTTTTTTTTCAATATGTCCAAATTTCAAAAAAAAATATTTTTGTAAATAGAATTTCGAAAAAAAAAAGAAAAAAAAAATCCAATTTCTTTTATTTTTTGAAAAAAAAGTATCTACGTAAACAAATTTTGGAATTTTTTTTTTACAAAATACCAGTAATTTTTTTTTCAATGTCTCCAAATTTCGAAAAAAATTATTTTGTCAAAAGAATTTCGAAAAAAACAATTTAGAAAACAAAATTCCAAATTCTTTTTTTTGAAAAAAAAGTATTTACGAAAATAAAAATATTGGAATTTTTTTCTTCAATTTTTTTTTTCAAAATTGTTTTTGGAATTTTTTTTCTCAAATTTGTGAAAAAATTCCAATTTTTTTTTTGGATTTTTTTTTTCAATTATTTTTTCTTTTTGAAAATTTTTTTCAAAAATTTCAATATGTTGAAATAATACAAAAACAAACAAAAACAGACAAAATGTAAGAAAAATGGACATAAATGTAAAAAAAATGACAAAAACGGATGAAAACGAGGAAAAACGAATAAAAAAAGAAAAAAAAGTAAGAAAAATTAATAAAAACGGACACAAATCTTAATAAAAGGGTAAGAAAAACGGACAAAAACGGATGAGAACCGATAAAAACGCAAGAAAAACGGACAAAAGATAAGAAAAACAGACAAAACGGATAAAAACTTAAGAGAACGGGTGAAAAAGTATAAAAACAGACTAAATCTGAAAGTCAATAATCATAAGGACCATTACTGTAACTTTTTTAACTGAAAAAAAGGTTAAGGGATGACCGGTGAAAGTCAACGCAAGCCACAAGGACCATTTATGCCAATTTTCAAACTTTGTGACCTAGTAACCTACTAGTTCCCAGTCATTTTACGTACATCGTTCCAAATTTGAAAGTATTTTGCGTACAATGGTAATTTTCAAAGCTCATTACGTACATCGTCTGTTTTGAAAAACTATGTTGCGTATCTTTAGCTTTCACCCTTATATAAACTTCAACAACACATCTTACTATAATGAAGCACAAACACGTTATCTGTAGAAGTACTATAAACACAATAGTTCTATCCGTATGGTCAAATAAAGGTTAACTTTTTACAAACATTGGTAAATGGACCTGTTCAGATTCATTTTCTCAAATGAAGGTTATATGTTCACCAACTGTTAATCTTTTTTTTCCCCTCTCGGATGTTGGCCTCTATTTAAATTTATTTTTAACGAGGTCTTCACTATTGTAACACCCTCAAATCTTGATACATCAGAAGCTTAAACAAGTTTTTGGGGCGTTACTGGATTGGCACATCACACAAGTATAGCAAACAAGATAGTCATAATTATAGTTCAAAACCAATCACATAATTAATTATCCAAATACAATCATCCCAAAATAGTCAAATTTAAGGCCCAACATAGATTATAAAATAGTCCGCATAATATTATCAGAGTTTTAATATGATCCTTCAATCATGCCTCATTGCCAAGCCTCTACAGAACGAGCATTCCAAATATCAACTTAGTTACCTGAGAAAACATGCTAAAAGGTCAGCTAACGCTGATGAGTTCATAGGTTTAAGTAAAAATTCAATAGTGGACCTGTAAGAGTTTATTTGCTATGCGAGACTAAGACAGATACATAATAAATATACCAATCACACACCAACAACACAAACAAGATCACAGCAGGGCCGCAAGCGACTCTAGCCAGCACAGTCGTAGCAAGGCCTAGAACAAATGCTACCATGGACTAGGTTAGAGTAGATATTTGTTCTTAGCTAGGCAACAGTGTCATGGCAAATGATTGCTACCCTAGACTAAGGCAACATCTACCACATATCTATCTAAACTAGTCAACACATAAGCAAATCATAAGAGTTTACGAAGTTCCAAAAGAGTAGCATGATTTCTCACCCTAATTTAGTAAAAAACAGAGATAAAAGTGGGGCTATGAAACTCACCTCAAATAAGCAAAGCACAAACAATCACTAGCAACGCAGATAACAGCTAACTCGGCTCAGCAACTACTGACTCGGCATAACCTATGAATATAAACCAATTCTTGATATATATTCCCAACTTCAATATTATCTACCCCGAATATATTCCATTTCTTATCTCCAAAAATGTCTCGTTTCACCATTTAGTTACTAGCGTTTGGTATCATCGTGTGTGTGGTATCGACCCGACAAGACACCATGAATGCACTCAATCTATAATAATGCGACTCATAACGACACAATGAGACATCTAAGCGATAAGCTTTATAGTTTAATAAGTTTCGAAATAAATCGTTAGATCTTATCGAATTCGTCAACTCGATAAACTCAACCATTTATTCATGTCGCTTATTATCCTAAAAACCAGTCACATCCTAATGAGTCATAAGGATAATTCAACCATTAAAAACGCTATCCTACGTACATAACGGGCACTTATTAGATTCGTCAATCTAATAAGTCCGCTATCCACGTGGATTGACGCTATTAATGTTAGGTCATCCGTAACCCACGCACAACACATAAATGGTATAAATACTCATAAATGGCACATTTCGATAAACGTGCCCTCAAAATATTTAATAACTCATTAATTACAAAATATTTCTATTTTTAGACGTTAGTTTCCTTGTAAAATGTCGAATAACAAGGCGAGTCTTGTTATCGAATGTTTAGTATAAAAACCATTTAAGTTTTATTTACTTGTTTATATATATATTACGTCAAGTTTCAATATAAGTTTCGAGTCATTATCCGTTTCGTGTTCACAAGTTCGAGTCATGATCTTGGATTTTACACGTCATATAGTCCAATAAATACTAAAGTCCATGTTACGGCGTTGTCGAGGTCAATCGAGACTAAAAAGTCACGATAACACCGACGTTGCGCAAAGTTGACATATATATTATTAAGTCCAAAATAAAAAAACTCCACAACTCCAATCAACCTCCAAACAATCGCATATCAATCTCGCCATCCAAACAAACTACCAAACATACCCGTAAATGTCACGGCCCTAGTGGTATTGACACGGTCCCGATTAAGACCACGTGAACCAAACAAGCTCTAGAAGCTCTTTGGCTCCCCGCGTCTCATCCAAACTCCAACAACAACAACCAATATGTTACCACAACGACTCGACCCGGACCCACGGGTCCATGAGGGTCTCGTTCACACTCCTAATGCCACCAATATGGACCCTAATGGTCCATATGGCTCGTTCCACTATCTCAACTCCATCCAAACACTCCCAAATGTCTCTTTCAATTCCCAAACACAACCAAACAACATCCAAACACCACCAAACATCAAAACCCATCAACTAGTTATAACCAAGAACTCATAAAAATGATAAAAATGCAAAAAAAAAAATAAAAAATAAAAAAAAATAAATAAGCGACACAACACACGATACCAACACACTAGTTTACATGTTTTATTAGTTTTAAACTCGTTTTAGACCCGTGTTCATCAAAACCCAACCAAGGTACCCACATTCACGAGACAAAAGGTCTCGTATGTGGCTCACCATAACTCAAACGAGTCATTTCTTTGCTTCATTTACCTTTATCAAACCCGATCTACAAAAACAACTCGAAACCCTAGGTTCACTCGTGGTTTTTACGTGTTTTGAGGGTTCGTATGTGGGCTTTAGGGCACGTGGTCGATGTGGATAGAAAGAGGATGAAGAGATCTACGTTATGGTCGTGGTGGTGAGTGGTGACGCGCCGTGACGGCGCTGTAAATCGGCCGGAAATACGGTGAGTGGTAACGCGCCGTGACGGCTAGGGTTCCGTCTAGGGTTTCTAGAGAGAGAATCAAGTGAGAGAAAGTGTGTGTTTTGTGTTTTTAGAGAGAGAGTGTAAAGTGTGTGTGTAGGGTGGGTGGTTTATATAGGGGGACTTGAGGACTAAAATAAAAATGAAAAGAGGAGGGGGTGGCCGGCTAGGGTAAAGAGGAGGGGCCAAATCCGCAAGTTTTTATAAACTATCTCGTTTTACCTTTCCCGAGCTCATATTTTACCCTACGAGTGTCTAACGACTTTTATTCGTCATTCTATTGTTTTTATTTACGTTTTTCCACGAATTTTGATTATTTGCGCGTCACGTTTCGTGTTACGGTTTAAAAGTTACGTTATCTCTCGTTATAGGATTTTATTTTGCCGAATCAAATAGTGCCTATCGCAACGGGCTATAACTCGCCTTTACCCAAAAAAAGGGCTATAACTCATACGGCAACTCATACGATAATAAAATAAATCATAAAACCAATAAACGATATCAAAACAAGTCTTGATTAACCCGAAGAGCTCCTAAAGGCATGATATCAAAACTACTCGGTATAACTTATCGTAATGCGGTTACCTAAAAGGGCTCCCTAATTGCCGGTTGTCACAACTATTTAATGTATTGCTAGTGAAATCTTTTAATGCTTCCTCGTATATTATTTTTACATATTCATATATGTTCTCTATATTGTGACTTCAATCAAGCACGACAGAAGAATATAAACACATAAGGTTATTTGGGAACTCGTGTATACCAATCATATAATGATAGGACTCTTTTGCTTTCACATGTGTAAACGTAGCTACTAGCTAGTAAACTGATAATACTACACTAAAGGCTTTTGTTAATCATATTTATAAGGTTATGATTGAATTTAAATACCAACATATTAGTGATTCAATTCCTAATTAGTTTGATGTGATTTTTTAGTATTCGAGCTGTCAAATACTAAAAAGTTGTAGCCTAAAGTCGATCAATTGATGGACAATGGGGCATGCAAACTTCAAGTTCAAAGTGATATATACCTTCCCATATGCGATGTTATGCGGTTGACAAAATTTGCCTTCTTAGATGTGGTGGTAACCAATGTATTCTTCGAAGATACAGAAACACTTTTACGTTTGATTACTTTTAAAAGACAAAACGTGACACCGTTTGTTATAACCTCAATTCAAGTAGCTAAATTTGGTGGAAATAAAGTTATTTTAACTTTTTTTATTCTTACCGAAACAAGAGATCGAGTGTATATCGGTGTGGAATACGTTGGTCTATACAAAACCAATCCCTACAAAAATAGATCATATCTATAGTGTAATACGTGCTTAACAATAACTATCTTATTTGAAACCGTTTATTACAACAACAAAAAATTATATGCTTCGTCCATGTGATTTACCTAAAATCACAATCATCGTCCCTATTTGACTTTAATTACATAAATAATCTCTAATTTTGAAACTATTTGCATTGATAGTCCTTATTTTGAAAAATAAGGAATATCTATGTAATAACGATAGGGACAATCCGTGTAATAAAAACAATAGATTATTACACAGATGATTACTATTTTTCAAAATAGGGACCATCGGTGCAGCAAGTTTAAAAATAGGTATCACTGGTGTAACTTAAATTGAATAAGGTCGAAGAGTTTCATTTTGAGTAAACCACATGAACGAAACATGTACTTCGTAATTTTTTCTTACAATTTAAATCTAACTTTTACAAAGTAATGTCATTATTTTAATAAGTCAGGGCCCGTAAAAAACAAAGCTAAGAATGATAACTAATATCCTTTTAATATATTTCTTAAATGTGAGGCCTAAATACATTGAACTTAAATGACATCATATTTATTAAAAATTTCTATTTCTATAGCATCAGGTGGTCCAAGTTACTTGGACTTGGATACGAACACTTGTTTGCTTGATTTGGTAGAAAATAAAGTCGTTTATAAGTATTCGATCAGAGACCAACATTAGAGTAAATTAGGTGTTTGTCTTTTTGGATATGAGGTATAGAACAAAAAAGGAGTTATCATACTTTATATATAGAGTAAAATACACCGTTAGTCTATGAGGTTTTGCTAGATTCACGTTTAGTCCAAAATTACACCATTGCTCCCCAACGTTGCCAATATTGCTCGCCGCTCGTCTAATTTCCTAACGACGTTAAGTTTCTCGTTATCTCCAGTCATGTGCCAGACACAAGAGAGTAGTTTAGTTATTTTGTTTTTTTTTCCTTTTCATCTTCATCTTCTATCCTTATCTCTCTCTTTCTTGGAATCTTTTTCCATTCATCTTCTACATCTAATTTGTTCTTGAATTTGAATTTTCTTTTAACAAGTTCGATATTTTTTATCATACACAACCCAACACAATTTTTTGAGGAATTTTTTTCGTGTAATTTGCAACACAAATTTCTGTTAAATATTCTTTCCAAATTCCCATAATGAATATTTCTTTCAAAATTCGAATACACTTGAAAATACTCATCATTAATTGTGCATGCGAGAAGTTAGATCTGAAACATACATCATTTTACCAATAACAATTAAACTACTTAAATTTGTTTACGATGTGAACTCATTTAAACTCAAAGAATCTTATATCAAACCTTAATGATTATCATTGGCTTCAAATAAAAAAAATAATAAAAAAGTATTATTTTAAAATGAAGCTAGGTGTACCAACGCTACTATCACACAACATCACCACTAAAAAAATATAGCACTAAAAAACACAAGCTTTTACGTGATGAAAAGGCATTGAATCTTGCAGCAAAATAATAATAATAATAATAATAATAATAATAATAATAATAATAACTTTAGCCACAAATTATATCATAGGCTTTAACTAAAATATCCTTAAGCTTAAAAAAAGGTAGATTCGTAAGAATTTATAGCACCGATAGCCTCAAATCATAACATGGCCATTTAGAAGTTTTAGATCTAACCGAAACCTCACCAAACCGGCTAGATCCACAAATAAAACCAAAATAACTTTATAGATTATTACACAAATGATTACTATTTTTCAAAATAGGTAGCATCGGTGCAACAAGTTTGAAAATTATGTATCACTAGTGTAACTAAAATAGAATAGGGATGACGAGTTTGATTTTGAGGAAACCACATGGACGAAACATGTACTCCATAATTTTTTCTTGCAATTTAAATCTAACCTTTACAAAGTAATGTCATCATTTTAATAAATCAGGGCCCGTAAAAAACAAAGCTAAGAATGATACCTAATATCCTTTTAATATATTTTTTAAATGTTCGGCTTAAATAAATCAAACTTAAATGACATCATATTTTGTTAAAAATTTCTATTTCTAGAGCATTAGGTGGTCCAGGTTACTTGGACTTGGATAGGAACACTTGTTTCCTTGACTTGGTGTAAAATAAGGTTTTATAAGTATTCGATCAGGGACCAACATTAGAGTAAATTAGACGTTCGTCATTTTGGATATGAGGTATAGAACAAAAAATGAGTTATCATACATTATATATAGAGTAAAATACACCATTAGTCCCTAAGGTTTTTCCAGATTTCACGTTTAGTCCATAATCAAATAAAATTACACCATTGCTCCCCAACGTTGCCAATATTGCTCGCCGCTCGTCCAATTTCCTAACGACATTAAGTTTTTCTCGTTATCTCCAGTCATGTGCCAGGCAAAAGAGGGTAGCTTAGTCATTTTGTTTTTTGTCCTTTTTCATCTTCATCTTCTATTCTTATCTCTCTCTTTTTGTGTCTTTTTCCATTCATCTTCTACATCTATTTTGTTCTTGAATTTTGATTTTTTTTAATATTTTTTATCACACAACCCAACACAAATTTTTGGGGTATTTTTTTCGCATAATTTGCAACAAAATTTTCTGTTCAATATTCTTTTCAAATTCCCAGGTTCAATATTTCTTTCCAAATTCGAATACACTTGAAAACACTCATTATTAATTATGCATGACAGAAGTTAGATTTGAAACATACATCATTTTACCAATAACAAAAAAGTACTTAATTTTTTTTACGATGTCAACTCATTTAAACTCAAAGAATCTTATACCAGACCTCAATGATTATCATTGGCTTCAAACATAGACAAAAAATATGAAAGTATTATCCAAAAATGAAGAGTTACCAACATCACTACTAAACAAAAAATATATTAGTCAAGAACACAAGCTTTTGGGTGATGAAAAGGCATTTGAATCTTGCAACAACAAGAAAAAAAACTTTAGCCACAAATTATATCATCGGCCTTAACTAAGATATGCTTAAGCTTAAAGAAAAAGGTAGATTCGTAAGAATCTATAGCACCAATAGCCTCAAATCATACCATGGCCTTTCAGAAGCTTTAGATCTAACTGAAACCTCACAAAATCAGCTACATCCACAGATAAAACCAACATAACTTTATCTCTTATCTTAAGAGAAACAACAACATCCATCGAGACCCGGTTAAAGGACCACACAAAACCCCACCAAAACCACTTATACATTATGGAAACAACTGAAACTTAAACACCACCATTTTTCAAAAGATCCGGTGGTATTGGTGGCCGATTCTACTGATGGTGGCGGCGGCTATTCAGATGTTGGTTAGGGTCGAGATGGCGGTTCAGTGTGCGTGGCTGAGATGAGATGGATAAAACTCATGTAGTGGGAGATGGGAGAGGGTTCAGATGGCGGTTCTGGATGTGATAATTTATTATATGGATTTAGTTTGTGCATTTAATAATACTGTTGTGAGTTTAATTTGGTGTTTTTCATATTTAAGATGTTTATCTGAAAAGAAAAAAAAAGAATTTCAACTATACA
This sequence comes from Chrysanthemum seticuspe, assembly GCA_019973895.1. NCBI lineage: Eukaryota > Viridiplantae > Streptophyta > Magnoliopsida > Asterales > Asteraceae > Chrysanthemum > Chrysanthemum seticuspe. The sequence continues at coordinate 16,381,833 of BPTQ01000008.1, forward strand.
GTTGAGGTTTCAGGCGAGAAAGAAAAGTTTCAAAACATACTCACATGAATGGCAAGTACAAAATTGTTTTAAGATATAACGATCTTTGAATTTTCTAAAAAGATATGGTAAATGGCAAGAACACATAAAGGTAGAAGATGAAGATGAAAAGGAAAAAAAGAAAAATGACTAAATTACCATCCTGTGTCTAACACGTGACTAGTGATAACGAGGAAAACTTAACGTCTTTAGGAAATTAGATCAGCAGCCAGCAATATTGGCAACGTTGGGGAGCAATGGTGCAATTTTGTCCCATTTTAGTTTAAACATGAAATCTGGCAAAACCTTGAGGAATAACGGTGTATTTTACTCTTATATCTATTGCAATTTCTTTTTCTAAATCTGAGGCACCTAATTGGTCCAGATTTACCTGGGCACAATAATAAACATGTCATAAGAAAAGGGAAACAATCGACACTAAGACTTATTTTGTACTCTACATGAGAACACTACAATCTTTTTCTAAGTAGCTATACACACAAATTACAACCGGCAATGGCCATTGACTTAACAAGATGAACCTGATCCATATATAATTGATTAAGTTATGCAGGATCATGATCAATAACGTTATCACAAATGCTCATGGTCGAAATGTCAAGTAATATATACTATTCGATACGATGCTCAAGTATATGTGAGTGCAACAAATTTTACCAAAAAACTCATCAAACTGAGAATAGGTACAATTAACAACATGATTGATGTTATAGTGGCTCATGTTTGATGGACTTTTGAGCGAATAAAGAGTAGAACGATCGTCATCTACTAATACTAAAAAGGTGAATTTCATGGTGCTTTTACGATTAATAGACTAACGAAGACTCTAAATGAGTTATATTACCGGAAATCACCAACAAATAACTACTTGAAAACTACATACACAAATCAGTAGTACATTAGTACAAAATTTTTTATTAGTTATAAAACAGAGATTTGTGGACAAAGCAAGTTTTGTAATCAGCTTACATGTCTAATATAGTTTCCTTTTAAACAATATGCTATGACGGTTTCAGTTTTGTTGACTTGTAGTATTTGTAGCCAAAAAATGACCACATCCCACATGGTTGTATACTTAGAGGCACTTTATTTTGCTTACCCATAAATTAATGTTTACCAAGGGACAAATCCCCACCATCCATCTAGTTTGATCTAATGGTGGGGATTAACCTAAGATTTAAAAGGCAAACCTAAGTCCATGTTTTTTTTTTTTGTCTTTTTGTCTTTCTTTTTTTATTCACATGTTTTTTTTGTTTTTTTTTAAATTAACGTTTTTTTATTTAATTCACGTTTTTTTTTAATTCGTTTTTTTTTAATTCGCGTTTTTTTTATTATTAGTTCACGTTTTTTTTCTTCGTTTTCGTCTATTTTCATACTTTTTGTCCATTTTCATACGTTTTTGTCCGTCTTCATACATTTTCGTATGTTTTCGTCCGTTTTCGTACGTTTTCATCCGTTTTCATACTTTTTCGTCCGTTTTCATCAGTTTTCTTTCGTTTTCGTCAATTTTTCATACGTTTTCATCCATTTTCAAACGTGTTTTTACGCTTTCATATGTTTTCGTCGGTTTTCATACGTATTCGTCCATTTTCTTACGTTTTCGTCCGTTTTCTTATGTTTTCATACGTTTCTGACTATCACAAGTGATTTTCAGAATATCAGTGATATTCAGAATATCACTTTTTGATATTTTGAATATCACTTGTGATTTTCTGAATATCACTTTGTGATATTCAGAATATCACTTTTGTGATATTCAGAATATCACTTGTGATTTTCTGGATATCAGTTTGTGGTATTCTGATAATCACTTGTGATTTTCATGTTACAAAACATTAGTTGAAAATCACTTGTAATATTCAGAAAATTACAGAATATCACTTGTTGATCATCTGGATATCACAGAATATCACTTGTGATATTCAGAATATTATTTGTGATACTCAGAATATCACTTGTGATATCACAGAATGCCACTTGTGATATTTAGAGACATATGAAAATGGCCAAAAACATTTAAAAACCGACGAAAACGTATGAAAACGGACGAATATGTATGAACTCTAAACCAAAATTTGACCATTTTATCTTTATACGTGGTAAATATAAACTTACATATTTTTATAAGTTTCAAAATAAGCAAATTAAGCTTGTGAAACATAAATCGAAATCACATAAGCTCATAAGCAAATAAAATAAGATTTAACAATTACCCCCAAACTATGTAGTTGTTATTCAAATTATATATTTGTGATATTCTGAATATCACTTGTGATTGTCTGGATATCACTATGTGATATTCTGAATATCACTTTGTGATATTATGAATATCACTTGTGATTTTCTGGATATCACTTTGTGATTTTCTGAATATCAATTGTGATTTTGATGTTACAAAACATTAGTCGAAAATCACTTGTGATATTTAAAATATCACAAGTTATATTCTGAATATCACAGAATATCACTTGTGATAATATGAATATCACAGAATATCACTTGTGATATACATAAACGTATGAAAACGTCTGAAAACATTTAAAAACGGACGAAAACGAACGAAAACGTAAGAAAATGGACGAATATGTATGAAAACAGATGAAAGCGTAAAAACGAGTATGAAAACGGACGAAAATGGACGAAAACGTATGAATAATGAACAAAAACGTAAGAAAACGGGCGAAAACGTAAGAAAATGGATAAATATGTATGAAAATGGACGAAAACGTATGAAAGCGTAAAAACAAGTATGAAAACGGGCGAAAACGTATGAAAACGGACGAAAACGTATGAAAGCGAAAAAAACGCGAATTAAAAAAAACGTGAATAACGTGAATTAAAAAAAAAAAAAAAAAAAAAAAAAAAAAAAAAAAAAAAAAAAACTGGAAAAAAAAACGTGGATTTAAAAAAAAACCGTGAATTAAAAGAAAAAGATAAAAAAATGAATAAAAAAGAAAGACAAAAAAACAAGAAAAAAACATGGACTTAGGTTTATTTATTAAATCTTAGGTTAATCTCCACCATTAGATTAATATAGATGGATGGTGGGGATTTGTCTCTTGGTAAACACCAAAATAAAAGTAAGCAAATAAAAATCCCTCTGTATACTTATAGTATAATAATACCCTTTTTTTTTCTTTTACACCATTTTTTGTTTAAACTTGTAAGATAAATATCGAATTTACAACTTTGGTCCAAAGAGGAAGAGTTAATCAGATTTTGTAACTTTCTTTTGTCTTATACTCTTCGATAAAACAAATATGTGCGTAACGCAATGACTATCATCTAGAAACGAAAAACAATCAAATTCAAACACACCTTTAAGTTATTAATTTCTGGCTAAATAAGAAGTGCTTTAATTTTTATTTATTTATTTTTTCAAAACACTCATAGACGTATAAACTCAATTAATTTAAACTATGGGCTGACCAGCTGGTCCATTAACCAAAGTAAAATAGGAGCTGACATATTAAACTATAAATACACGATCTAGCAAGTTAAAACTCAAAAACAGTTAGTAGATTTTGTGTGGAAAGGAGAACAATACAAGTATAGACAAGATTGATAATACTGAGATTAACACTGTTGTGTTTGCTATGGTGGATTTTAGTTGTGTATTTTTTATTCATTTGTACTAGTAATTGGTGGTTGTTATATAAGGAATGAAAATGAGGGGCTGAATTTTTCTTTCTTTCTTTCTAATATATAAACCAATGTATCATTATGTACATGTACGTTACAAAAAACATGATCGTGGAGGTCGAAAACGGATTTCTGCAACCCTACTTTTATTCATTACGATTATGATTTATATTTATGCTACTAATCCATAAATCGTAATTAATTTTTACGATAACATTTTTTTATAGTACGAGCCCTACTTTTAGTTAATAATATATGATTGTTAGTACAACTTCTGGGTGGTCCAAGTTTACTGTGACTCCAATATTATATTGCAAAAATAATCGAGCAAGACTTATATACGAAATTGAGAGTAGTTACAAGTATTCATGAAACAATCAAATAAGAAATGGAACTAATTCAACAAGTAGCCCAAAGGCTAGTGGTCCTCCTTTTTCTAGACTAGATTTCTTTTTTCCCAAAATAATCCAAGGAGACCTGGCAATTGGGTGATCACCTTATATGCTTGACATGTGTCCCTCTTTTTCGCTAAAATACAAAAACCAAGTCGCCCAAAGTATAAGTCGGTCATGAAAACCATGTAGCCAGGTACTTTTTGTACTTAAAAATTAGATACGTGTCACGCTATTAAGGTGGTTGCCCAAATGTCAGGTCGCTCTTGGCTATTTTGATTTTCTTTTTCTGGTATAGAAAAGGAAAGATCATTGGACAGTTGGGCTACTTTTGGAATTCTCTTTAAGAAATGGACTTTCAGTACGTTGTATTTGTTTAAATTTTCATGATTCAATAATATCTAGGTGGTCCAGGTTTATATCGACTTTGATACACATGTTGTGGAAGAATCGGAAAAATATACGACAAAATACTTGTGACTTTGTGAAAAATAAGTTCGTTAAGTATCCATCTACTAAAATGAAAGTAAATGAAACGTTAGTCTTTTCGGATTTTAGCCATAGAACAAAAAAGAGTTTATCATACATTATTTTTAGAGTTAATTACAAATTTTGTCCCTATGGTTTACATCTTTTTTCACCTTTCGTCCTATAACATTAATAATTACACCGTCTATCCATGTAATTGTCTATTTGTAATAGAGGAGTCCTTTTACCAAACGGCTGTTAGTGTTCATTAAGTCTTTGCATATAACGTGACATGTCATCAAAATGTGCAGATTGTAATACTTTATAAAAGTTCGTTACATTTACACATTTCTTCAAAACTCACGAACCAAATCGGTACATTTAAAAAAGTTCATTGTTATTTAATGACCATATCCCTTTTTAAAAAAAATTATTATCTTTATATTTAATTCTAACAATTACAAGTATCTTTCTTTCTCTTACATCACAAGTGCCCTACATTTTATTTTGATTTCTATATAAAACTCTTAACCATTTAAACACTGATAAGATCTGTTATAAAACTAAAAATAGCTTTTTGTTTCCAAATTAAATTTATGACTTTGAGTACGTTATATTTGTTATACTTTTTGTGTTTCATTAATATCTAGGTAGTCCAGGTTTACATCGACTTTTATACAAGTGTTATGGATGAATTGGAAAAATATTCGACAAAAGGATGTGTTTTGATTGATTTTGTGGAAAATAAGGTCGTTTCAAGTATTCGTCTACCTAAATGAAAGTAAAGGAAACGTTTTTGGATGTTAGCTATAAAACAAAAAAGAGTTATCATACATTATTTCTATACAATTTCCTTTCCTAAAATCTAGGCACCTAATTGGTCTGGATAACATGGAAACAATAAACAAGCCGTGGGAAAAGGGGAATTAATCGACACCAACACTTAGTTTGTACTTAAAAACAATACTATCTTTGCCGAAGTAACAAATATGTCCATACATGTGTAAGTCACGGTGGACCATGAGTAGTAACATTATCGCAAATGCTGATCATGGTCCAAATATCAAGTAATACTATTCGATGCTCATTGCTCAAGTATGTGTTTGTGCAACAAATATGACCAAAACATGCATCAAACTAAGATAGCGCCTGCTTTGTTTACAAAAGCCTACATAACAACATGCATGATGGTTTAGAGGGTCATGTATGGTGCACATATGAGTGAAATCTTCGGCTAAAACCAAGCAATTCAATGTGCGTATTTGAAGAACTACGGTATAAAACTACTTTTTTCTTATGCACCATTTAATATTTAAACTCATTGGGTAAGGTTGAAATTATTGTAATATCGAATTTACAGCTTCGGTCTAATATTTTATTTGGGCAGTTCCGTATCATGACGGCTAGAAAATAAATACACATATAATATCATTTCATTTGAACTATGAGGTAGACATTTGTGTTGTAGAAATAGGAGTTCACACATTTAACGTTATTACATTAAATAGACGTTGAGCCGCAACTGTTACAAGCGATCAGTAGATTCAGTGTGGAGCCAGTGTTAAAGGTGAACACTACAATCAACAATAATTTGCATCCATTTGGTAATCACGGGGTGATACCCAAGAACTATAAGCGAATGTTATGATGATGGTCTATTCCGTTATCGTGGACGCCCTGGAGGTCGCAGACTAATTTGCTTGCCATGTGGTGGTGAACTGGTGATCCTCCACGACAGTGTGGTTCAACTGCAAAAAATACTAAACTCGTGTTTCGGGGTGGGTTTGCTATGTATGGATAGTTCTTTATGGAGTTCCTGCAGTTTTTGCTGATTTTATTTGAAAATGTAATGCTACGTTCAATAAACTAGTAACTAAATTAGTGATGTTTCAAAAATGAAACACAAAATATTTCTCAATTTTTGTTTTGGTTGCTGATGGTGTTCCATACTTCCATATACCGTATGGAAGGAGCTAATACAAGATAAACTATAACATGCAACTTTTATATATCTTAGATACAAGGATCGATTTCAAATTAATATAGCTTAAGAGTACACTTAACAAAGAAGTCATTGTAAGAATGATCACTTAACAAAGAAGGAACATTTATTATAGCTTAAGGATACATAATGTTGTCGTTGAAAGTCACAAAAAATATTTATAAAAACGGTAGGATAGATACAAACCTTAATACAATAGTATTTTGGTAAGGATAGATCTCCCCAGTATCGTTTCAAAGGAGTGGTGAATTGAAGGCTTTTTTTTTTTTTTTTTTTTTTTTTTTTTTTTAACTAAAATATTTAAAGAAAGGCTAAGACTACTAATAAAGAAATATTTGCTTAGACCTAATTATCTCTAGTTGTGAGTTGTGAATTACCGCAATACTGTTTTGAGAGGAGCTCAACCCCAATATAACGAATATTTTTAAAAATGAACAATCATAGTCGTTTGATATAATAAAGATTTGACAAAAGCTGATTATCCACGGGGTGCGCGTTCAAGTCAACCTAAGTAAAATGTTTAAAATTGATCGGTTAATATTTATACTAGAATCCTGACTCGTAAAATATTTTTTCTTAAATCAAAGTGAGTAGGTATATTGATGGGTAACTCAAATTCGTCCATTAAAAAGATAAAAACAATCTAAGGCGAGTCAAAATACTAACGAAAAATACCAACCAATTTACCAAATACCACTTCATCATCACACTATCGAGTCAATTAAGTCTAAAGAAGTAAATAAAAACTACTCTAACATTTTAATAAACCTAATTAACAAATAGATTAACTTTAGTCGATGCATCTTTATCAAATCACCTAAAGCAGTAAGTTTGCAACTTTTATAAGTAAAAAGCTTAAAATGACAAAACTTGATTTTTAGAAGACTAAACCAAAAATGAAAAGAGTTTGAAACTTGAACAAAAAGACATGATCAAAGTGAGTTTTAAAACTAGAAGATGAAAATGTATTTTTTACCTGACACCCCATCACCTCTATTCACACATTTATAATCAATTTCATTTGCCCCCGTTATTTTAATATTCGCCTGACCAAAATGATGAGGGGGTCCTACGGGCTTATGGACTACGAACTAGGCTTGCTTTAACTATATTTTAGGCCTTATTCAACTTTGGGCATCTAACCAATCTTCCTAACCTCAAACTTTATTTTCTGATCTTCAAATTTATCTTTCACAACTTTTTCATTTTATCACTTTTGAACATCGATCATTTGCTCCACTATTTCTCGAATGACCTTAATAATAAAATAATAAATAGCTAGACGTAATATTTGCGATTAAAACCTTAAAATTGTCATTTTATGAAGCTCAAATAGGGGCATTTTTAGTATCAAAACATGAACAAATGATGACTTCTTCAATACAATTAACTAGTTGTGTTTAGTGATTTGCTATTTCAATAAAGTTAGATATAATATAAGAGGGGAAAAAAACATTTACAATAAGGAAAAAATGAATAAATTTGTGGCATCTCCAACTATGTTTATTCCAATAACTACAAATTCAGAGGAGAAACATAATATTTACTTTAAATTTTACAGACAATATGAAGTCCAATGCAAATGTTTTCTTATGTATCTCGTAGAAATCACATGTAACAGAATAGGTGGAAGCTAACAGCAGTAACAGGTGAGTTACTTTCTCACCATTATTAATCATACAAATTTTATTTTGAACGCCACAAATGATAATATTACAATTTCAGCTAAGGAGCTAGAAACAAAGTACAACTCCGGACCTAGTAATGCTTCTTAAAAATTGAAATTACAAGCAACAATCAAATATCTTAACCGATACAAGGACTGACTAAAGAGCAAACTCAGCAGGAGTACTCACCAAAATTTGAAAAGTTGTATAAAATTCAATCGGAAGCTCATTATCATGATTGTTGAGAAGAACCCAATCGGAAGACCGATCCATGTTCCATCCCAAGAAATCCATGATAGATCCTCGCCTTCTTCATCTATTCCTTTCGATGATGGAGTACCCTCCAGACATGTGATATTAATCTGCATACCGCATAATCCACTATTGTTTTGAAAACTCAACTCATTCATAGTGTCCATTTGTCCACCACGAGGAATTTTACCCGTCAACATGTTGTTGCTCACATCTAGAACTGAGAGTTGGCCAAGCTGATTTAGTGTTTCTGGAATTGAACCTGAAATTTCATTGTGTGACAAATCCAAGCTTTCTACGGCCTGAAGATTGCCAAGAGACATTGGAATATGCCCAGAAATCATGTTGTTTGAAATGTTGAGCACTTTCAAGGCTTTGAGATTTCCTAATACTGGTGGAATTTCACCAGAAATTCTGTTGTTTGACAAGTCCAACAGAGAGTAGATATCGAGGTTACCATTCGGTAAGCCTTGATAATATTTCTTCCAATTGACAAGCAAGTCTTGAAGCAAATCGGAAGAACAAAACACGTAATCATCAATGGGATGGGAAATGGAACTTGCAATTTCCTGAGTTTTAATCATTCTTTGCAGGTTTGCTATCTCATATGGAATACTTCCGGTTAGGTTGTTCCCAGAGAGATCAAGAATTCGGAGAGCACTTAAGTTGGAGATAGTGTTGGGGATAAATCCATTGATGGAATTGTTTCTCAAGATAAGAATTTCGAGAGATGGGATTCTAGGTAGAATCTCCTGCAGATTTCCAATAATATTGCTGTCTTGAAGATCAAGAAGGCGGAGATTGACTAATTTAGTCAAATTCCAAAGCAGATTGCCAGAAAACTTATTCCCTCCTAAATAAAGAGCTCGGGTTCCTACCGGAAAGTTTGTCGGGATCTTACCAGAGAACTCATTGTCGGACAAATCAGGTAAACTGTCACCAAAGAATTTGTTTTTGGACAGGTCCAGAAACTCTAGATTGTCAAGTTTGGAGATGGATATCGGAATTCGTCCTGAAAGATTATTTTCTGACAAAAAAAGCCAATTGAGCCTTTTGGCGTTGCCTATATTTTTAGGCAGCTCCCCAGAAAATTTGTTCCGTGACAAATCTAGACTTAGTAAATTGAAAGATTCAAATAGGCGAGGTGGGATTGATCCGCTGAGGTTGTTATTTGAAAGGAACAGTTCTTCAATGGAGTTTCTCTTGGCGAGCCAATCAGGGAATCTTCCCTCCAATTTGTTTTTACTTAAATCAATTACATGCACTTCTTTCTGTAATGAAATCCATTCAGGAAATTCGCCTGACATTCCACAAGAAGGCATTGAGATATGTCTTAGACTACATCTTGGATCAACCTTAGCTGTGTTATTCCAAATCAAGTTGCTTCCCTTTCCGCCGATGTACAATTCCGTTAAAGTTCTGATTTTGAATAACCAAGTTGGGATCTCCCCGGAGAGCATGTTGTTGTGGAGTCGAAGGATTTCAATCTTGTTCAGTTCTTGCATCGCTGATGGTATTTGGCCAGTAAACTGGTTACCGCTCAGGTCAAGAGCAGTCAAGTTGATTAGTCTACCTATGAATTTTGGAATTTCTGATGAGAAAGAATTCTCAGACAGATCCAGTGATTCTAATTTCGTCAGGTTTACAATGAAAGATGGGAATCTGCCTGAGAAACGATTCTTTTGTAACGAAAGTACCCTTAACTGGGTTAAATTTCCAAACTCTTCTGGGATATTTCCCCCAAGAAAATCCCCATTATTCAACTTCAGTGATTCAAGATTTATAAGCTTACCAAATCCAGGACTTAAAGCTCCACCGAACTTATTGTCACTAAGATCAAGATTTCGAAGAGATTTGAGTTCGAAAAGATTATCAGGAATCGGACCCTGGAAACTATTTTGACTTAACCTTAGCGTAGTCAAATTTATAAAAGAACCTAGTTCGGGTCCTAGTTTTCCCTCAAGAGTATTGTTACTTAGATCAAGAACTTCAAGCGATTGGAGTTCGAGAAGTTCATGAGGAATCTGACCCTGGAGCAAATTGTTGCACATTACCATTTCCCGTAAATTGGTCAAATTTCCAATCTCTTTCGGGATGTTTCCGGAAATTAAATTCTTATAGAGGTACAATGATTCAAGATTTCGAAGCTTTCCAACTTCAGGGCTCAAAACCCCGTCGAGAGAATTGTAGCTCATGGTCAAGTAACACAAATTATTTAATTGAAAAAGTTGGCGGGGGATGGAACCATTGAAACTGTTCACCCTCATGTTAAGGTGAACCAGTTTGGTGAGATTACCAAACCCATCTCCAGGAATCTCGCCTTCCAAATAATTCCCCTCAATATCAAATAGTTCAAGAGACTGGATATGAAAAAGGGGAGTGAGGATGTCAGAAGATACTGGAACTGGATCAAAATCAGGAGGAGGCATGGCTACCTCAAATAGCTGAAGCTCGGTAACACTTCCGGTTCTGGAGCAAGTAACACGCTCCCAAGAACAACAATTAGAAGCAGGATTCCATGAGTGTAGTTCTACAAACTTAACGGGATATTTGGAATTGTAGGTGGCGGTGAGGGTGGATTTGAAGTGTAGTAGTGCTTGCTTTTGATGAGTGGGACAAGAGAATGATGGGATTATAATAGAAGTGAGTGTTAACAAGATGAATAACATTAACTTTAACATTGTTGTGCTTGCCATGGTGGATTATGGTTGTTCTATATTTGATTCATATGTGCTTGTGTGGTGGTTATTATAAAGGGAATGGAAAATTAAAGTGCACTATCATTTCTGTGTAACAACGGAGAAACAATGTGTGGGTTATTCATGCCCCCACCATCAACTTATGGTGGTACGGATGTCTTTAAATTCGAATATATATATGATATCTTCTATTTTATTACTGTAACATTGTTCATACTAAGGCTATGCACAGAGGCGACCTAGTTCGTCGCCGCCACATCAGCTTTCTCTCTCCGACGACCTGACGACGACCTAGTTGCCACAGTGGTGACCTGAGATTTTTTTTTTTTTTTTTTTTTTTTTTTTTTTTTTTTTTTAATTCAAATATTTTTAAACACAAAATTAAAATTCATTAATAAAAATACTTAACATTACAACAATAATTAAAAACTTAAAGTAATAAAACGTAGACGTTACAATACTTATTAAAAACTGCAACTTAATAATCTAAGGTGTAACGTTCTTTGATTGAGGCCTTAAGTTGTTCAAGTTCTTGTAGTTGTCGTGCGTGCATATTTGGGTCGAGAGGTGTGTTGTAGAAAATTAAATCTTGCGTCCGGGTTGATTGTGCTGCCATTGCAAGCTGCTGACGTTGGAGTTCAAGTTTCTCCCTTTTTAACTCTTCGGCTCGCCTTGCCCTTGCCTCTGCAAGCTCCATCTCTTGCTGCTTCAACTTTATGTATTCCGCTTCCATATTCTTGGTTTTTTCCTTATTTGACTTTTTGATCTTGAAAAAGTTCTCGGCCATATTAGTAAGAAATGAAGCGGGTGGCTCGTGTGATTTCTTCTTGGCTGCGTCACGACCTTTTGGTCGTGATTCTCGAGTCTCTTCTTCTTCAGAATCATCCACCTCTTGGGGATTAAAAGGACCTTTTGTTGACCCCGAGGTGGTTTCCGAAGTCCTGGATTTCTTGCGACTAGTCTTGGTGAAATTAGGCATCTCAACAGTTTTCCAAGCAGAATGCCCTCTCAAAACTTTCCAACACTCCTTCAATGTAAACTCATGCTTGTGAAGCACACGGTATTCGTTACAAGCCTTTTCATAGTCGTCTTCGTCATTCTCACCGCTTCCGTGATTATCTTTGATATTATCCATAATTGCACAAAAGAAACCAACCCTGGAACGAATCCTACCCTTCCATTTGGTCGTTATGGAGTCGTAGCTTCTTGTTGAACCAGTTTCACTTTCAAAGTACGCTATCACCTCATCCCAAAACCCACTCCGGTTGATAGAGTTCCCTCTTTCCGAATTTTCTGACACATGTACCCAAGCTCTACAAAGCGCGGCTTCTTCCGTTTTTGTCCATGGTACGACGGGTGCGGTTGCAACATTCTTTCCCTTGCCCTTCCCCTTTGTAGCCCGTTTTGTAACCTTCTTTGATTTGACGGGTGACGTCTCTTCGACATCGTCTTCAACACGAATAGAACCGTGGTATGAACCGTGCCCCGAACCTTGTCCCATCGAAGCATCTTGAGTCGGGTATGGACCTTGTCCCACCGAAGCATCTTGAGTCGGGTATTGTTGAGACGTGAAGCATTGAGCAGGAGGGAATTCCATAAAATGCTCATAATCCATATCAAGATTAACAGCATGAAGCGGTGAAAACGATTGATTATGTTGGGAAGATTGTGAGAAATCCATGTTAGGATGATATGACGAACCGCTTGGTGCTTGGTTTTGATTGATACTCGGACGACCCGGTGGGAAATATGGACGATTGACGTAAAATGGGTTTTGATTAAGGTTGGGTTGTGGTAGTCGTGTTTGATAATTAAAACCGGCTGCTTGAAAACGAACATCCCGATTTTGTGGTGGTGGTGTTAAACCGGTTAATTGAAACGGTGGATCCGGTGAGAAATTCAAGTTCGGGGAATTTTGGGGAAGTCGGGATCGTCGGGTTTTTGAGCTGGGAGTTTTTCTTTGTGACATGATGATTATTGAAGATTTGAAGAGAAGTTGTTTGAATTGTGTTTGAAATTGTGTGTTTAAAAATGTGTTTGAGGTTGGTATTTATAATGTTGTAAAAGTGGTAAAGTTTTGAAAAAAAAAAAAAAGGTGTGGCTTTGTTTATACTCGGTTGGTTTGACAACCGAGTTTGGCCTTCCTCTTTCCCCAACCGACGACGACCGGCACCTCCACAAAGGGAGGACCGACCACGACCGAGCCAACCAACCGACCCTTTCAACCTCCACTGCGCATAGCCTAATAATCATACAACATTCGCTTGTTCCGTGATAATTTACGCAATTTATCCTGTTTACAACATTCGTTATAAACGCACGTTACATTGATTTTAAGAAAATCATACAACTAAGTATAATAATTGCAAAAGTTGTAATGCCATTTTTTCTCGACCACGCATTACAAATTATTGTCCCAAAATTTCTTTTTCTAAAAGGTGGTGTACAACTGGTTTTGCAAGTTGACTGACATCCTTGACTTGACACGACTTGGCACAGGAGACAACGGATAACTGAAAATTTGGATCCGGATACTTTTGTGGTGGTTGTGGTAGTTGTGTTGGATATTGTAAGTGAAAGGGTGGTGAGATACAGGATAATTGGAAATTTGGATCTGGTGTTAAATGGTGAATGCTTTCTTGGATTCGGGATCTTGCAGTTTTGGATTTAAGAGTTTTCTTATTAGACATTGTAAGTTTAATATGAGAAGTACGTAGTATAAAAAGAAAAATAGTTTGAATTTGTGTATAAAATGGTGAAATGAATAGGGTATTTATAGGGTAAAGGGTTTATATTTGAAAAGTTATTTTTTTTTTAATAAAATCCAAACGGTCCTTTTTTTTTTTTTTTTTTTTTTTTTTTTTTTTTTTTTTTTAAGTGACTTGTGACTAAGGTCGAGTTCCCGACCCACATCACCTATGACCCTCAGCGACCGAGAATGGCACAACAAGGACGATCGATGCCGACCTGAACGACCGAGTCGGTCGAGCCCCTTATTGTGGGTAGCCTAAAGGTGGTACAACTGGTATTACAAGTTAACTAAGATCCTTGACTGACACAGGAGACAATTGACAACGGTACAAGACGTTTACTTGACTTATGCTTTACAAGACGTTAAAGAAAAAGACTTGGACTTGGTGGAAATAAAGTCCCATCAGCTTTTCATGCAAATTATTGGACTTGGTATTTCTAGTAATTGGGCACATACAATGCGTATAGTGGAAGCGGATTGAACTTTACTTAGAACTAATGCTATAAAAGAATTTTATGCTCAGTGAACTGTTTGGTAAAAAAATTGTTTATGTTCGTTTATTTATTAAATGAACAATATTTTTCAACCATTTTAGTTAAATGAACGAAAATGAACAATAGTCACGTCCGTTCTTTTGTGTTCGTTAACATTTGGTTATGTGTTTATTAACGTTGATCATTGATGATCATTTGTTTGTTTATATTCGTATATAATATTTTTTTTAATTGTATAATTTTAAAGCGGGTTTGTTTAAACAAAACAACACTTATAAAACAAAATATTGTGCATAATTTATTAAATTTTATGTTAGTTTAGGGTTCATCTAATGTCTTGATGAACGAACATAAACAAACATGTGATGTGATCAAATAAGTACTTTATTTAGACATCATGTAACAATCTCCTTTTTAGTTAAGTGATACTAATCAAGCATGTAACACTTAGAGCAGGGGGTACGGTGGTGCCAAACTTGGTGCCAACGAGTTTGGCGCGACGCCAAGTTTGGCGCACCGTTACCACGCTCGCGCCAAGAGCCCTTGCGCCAAACCTAACAGCCAACGTTTTTTTTTTTTTTTTTTTTTTTTTTTTTTTTTTTTTTTTTTTTTTTTTTAAATGTGGCCGTTGCATTCAAAAATATAGCCGTTGCAAACGGCTAGTTTTGTGTTTTTTTGATTTTTTGACCTCTTTTTTACCACTTTTACCCACTTTCAAATCCTATATAAACCTTATCACTTATACCACTTCACACACACTTCAAATACATCTCAACTTCAATATTTTTTCAAGAAAATGAATCCCAACAACACCCCTTGGATCAATCGAATGCTTAACGATCCATCGAACCAAATGATCGGTTCGTCTTCGAATCCGAATCCGAACACCCAACAACAATACTTTCCTTCGAATCCCGAGGAATACGCTTTGTTTTCTCAATGGAAAATGCAACAACAACAACAACAAAACGAATCACAACCAAGATCGTCCCACCAATCGTTCCACCTTGTTGACGAATCCGAAGAGGAAGCGGTCATCCCGACCCCCACGTCCAAAAAAACAAAAATGAAGGAACCGGCGAAGGCAAAGAAAACGAAAAAAAAGCAACCAACAACCGAAGAGGAAGCCGAGACCCAGCAACGATCGCGTAACGCATGGACCGACCAAGAAGAACTACTTTTGGCGCAAACTTACATTGAAGTATCCGAGGATCCAAAAGTCGGTGCGGATCAAGGTAATGAAACGTTTTGGTATAAAGTTTTGGAAGCTTACAACAAGGAAGCAAAAAAACAAAAGTTTGTAACTCGTACCAAGAACATGCTTACCGGAAAGTGGACTCCGATGAATCGTTGTGTCGGGAAGTTTAATTCGATTGTGAATGAAACGGCTGTTATGAGTGGGGAGAACGATATGGATTTCATGGAACGTTGCCACACTTTGTACAAACGATATCATGGCGATTTTAAACATTCGTCGGCTTGGAAGTTTTTGAAGGACAAGCATAAGTGGAAAAATCCGGACTCAACAAATGCAAGACGTAATCGTCTTCGGGTTACGGAAGAGGATCCCGAGCATTTTGGACCCGACGCATTGCCAAGGCCGGACGGGGTGTACCGGATTGCAAAGAGCCAACGTTCGTCTAACTCGACCGCAAGTTCCGGTTCAAACCCGGAAATGTTTTCACAAATGATGGAAAAACAATACGAGTTGGAGCGAAAAATGAAGCAAGATGTTCTTGAGCGGGAGTCTCGAGCGAGGGTCGATTTAATCGAAACTCAAAGGATAGCCGAAGATATGCGGGTGCTATCTATGGACACAAGCATGCTCGATCCGATGAACGCGTCAATCCTGAGGGCCCAACAAGCACGGATCCAAGCAAAATATTCACAAGAATAATTATGTTATGTTTTTTTAAGTTTATTGTTTTTTTTATTTCTTGTAATGTTTTTTTTTATGAATAAAGTAATTTTAGGATATATTGTTTTTAAATTTTATAAAAAAAAAAAAAAAAAAAAATTGAGTTTGGCACCAGAAATTCTGGTGCCAACGGATACCCCAGAAATGTGGTGCCAAACACTTTCTGGTGCCAAACTCAAAAACTGCTGACGTGGCAGTTTGGCACGAGCTTGGCACCACACTTTGGCACCACTGTACCCAGTGCTCTTAGGCGGTGTGTTAATTTGGACTTTGCTTGAACATTTCATATTTTAGTGCAAGTCTTTGTATTACAGTAGGAATATATGTTTGTTATTTTTAATTTCAGGTGTAAATTCTATGTATTGTCTTAGCAAAGATCCATAACACTAACTTTAGCATTGGTATTTGGTTCCGTGTTGCCGATGGTGGTTCTATATATCGTATATTTGATGTGCATATGGCCAAGTTCATGGTGCGATTGTAATTGATAGTTGGCCAACTAAAATTTTCATTAGTTGCATCACTTATATATAGCAACACATATATGGAACACTATGATACATATCAGTATCAACTGTTGATGGAATGCTGAAAATAGAAATAAAACAAGGCTATGTAAAACATAGGACAATTCAAATAAGAGAACTAGCAGGGTATCCGCGCGTTGCAGCGGCGAGTACCCTAAAATAAAACTTTTCGATGAATAATGTATTTTAGTTTATTATGTTCTTTTTAACAATAAATTTACGGACATCAAGAATTTCGTATACCCCGTGCCCGTTCGGGCTCGAACCCGTTGGCCCGTGTCTGCTCGAGCCCGTTTGGTCCACGCCCGTTCGGGCTCAAGCCTATTTGGCCCGTTTCCCGTTCGGGCTTGAATATTTGTATCATGTGCTTTATTATTTGTAGTAGTGAAACTTAATGCAGGAATTGTGTTTAATTTGGTTGTACAATATGTTTGATAATTTGTATTTTTTATGTAAGGAGTGTTTTAATAACTGTATTAATTGTATTTATTGACTAGTTAAATAATTGACTACATTAAATAGCATTAATGTGGTGTTTTGTTGTACACTATGCTTCTTGTCTTGTACGTCTGAAAATTATGTGCATTAAAGTGTTGTACACTATGTTTTTTTCTTGTAAGTAGTAGTCATTATAGTCATTACTAACATTGACTACTTTAATAGCATTAATGTTGTAAGTCTGAAAATTACATCATGCTTATTTTGTTGTACACTATGCTTATTTTGTTGTATATCTGAAAATTGGTTGCAGCTATTGTACATTGTGCTTAAATGATTGTAATTTTTGGTGAAGGGGTGTTTTTAATAGCATTAATGTTGTTTGATAGAATTTTGGTCTTAAAATGAAACCACGCTTTATTTTGTTGTACAATATGCTTACTTTGCTGTAATTATGAAAATTGGGTGCATTAAAGTGTTGTAAATCATGTTTATTGTCTTGTACGTCTTAAAATTGAGAGTGAGGTGCATTCGTGCATTATATGTAGTATAGATATAGATTAGATCATTTAAGAGAGATTTTGTCATAACAATTTTATTGAAAAAAAATTGAACCAATCAGATTGCTCTATTTTGACACTAAGCAACGTGGTTGGGCAATAAAAAATCAAAATTATCTTTAATTCGGTCAAACTCTGTTCAGGAACAAAAACCCGTATAAAAATGTAAGTGTCGTAATTGAAAAAAAAAACTGCAATAAAAGCGGGCCTGAATTATGAAAGTCAAAGAGCTGACCCATCATTCCAGATTTTGAATCTATTCAATTTCAAGGATAAATTTTAGACTAAAATACACGGTTGGTCCCTAAACTTGGCACTGCGCTTCGCGTTGGGACAAACATGTGCATTATCATCGCAGGAGGTCCAAAACATGGGCTTTATATGCCAAACTCGTCCCTTGACCAATAACGCCGATCTCAACGTTCCGTTATGCTTCAGAAAATCCCGTTATCATGTTACTATTGAGGGTAGAAAAGTCATTTTACTTGATGTACTATAGCAGATGTCTTATCCAATTTCCCGCCATTATGTAGAATATAACAAAGCTGTGTACTCATTGCTCATCCCCAAACTTGTTTTGAAAGCCTACCTAGAAAACCCTAATGCAATGTCAATCATCAAATCAAATAATCTAAGTAAGAAAATAACAAACACCAACCTTGGATTTACTCTATGGCGAATAAGAGAATATCCTTTCTTTGATGATCATGAAATTGAGGAAAAAGCTGCAATCAGGAGATATTGTAAATCTTTTTTGGTTATATCCTATTACAATCATATGTTAGTATGACTGTTTAAGTTATTCCCCTTTTAGGTAACTTTAGCTTAACATTGTTTTTGCACATTTTTTATACAGTGGGTAAACCAGGATCCTTTAGCATGATGTTCCATTATGAAGGTACATTCAAATACTTTCTAGGTAGAATATATCAAAGAGGCAAGAAATGCCTTGTTGATCATGTGGAAATAAAAGAGGTATCCGTTGATGAAATGGATGCTCTCATGACCCAAATCGGTTATCAGATTGGACAAACCAATTATTTCTACTTTCTTAAGCCTGGTTGTACATTGGACAACGGTTTGTTTACTTTGCGTGAAGCTGCTAATGTTGAGTTGTTGAAAGATGTTGTCATAGAGCATAAGCTGATAGATGTCTATGTGGAAATAGGGAAGACAAGATTAGAACTTTCTGAAATGTCCCCACAATCAATTAAGACTGTGTTTTGGGAGATGGATGAAGATAGGAGAAAATTTTCTACTGCGGCTATTCAATCTTGTTGTAGACGATTGGTGTTAAATGATCTTGATAATGAACCTGCCCTAGATCCTATTATCCAACTTACACAAGTGCCTATGCACGTCAACGATATTGGTGAATCTAGCAATTTGCCAAACATTGAGCCTGTATTTTCCACCCTAGACACATCATTTACTAGCCAACCTATTCATAACAGTGAGCGTTGCTTTAGTACTTATTGATGAGGACAATGCTATTAAGGAGCCTGATAATTTTGAGGTTAATTTGTTCCGAGTGACTCAGGGGAAGCACTTAGACAAAGTAGGAAGAGCACTGGTTGATGTCAATAACAGGTTTGAGGAGCCTGATAATTTTGAGGTTAATCTATTTCAATTGACTCAGGACAAGCACTTAGACAAAGCATGAAGAGCACTAGTTGATGTCAATAACAGGTTTGAGGAGCCTGATGTGGATGTAACTTTGTTTCAATTGACTCAGGATAACATGGAAGAGGATCCTGTTGTTGATGTTACTCTGTTACAAGTGTGTGACACTAGTGACTTAGGCAATGCAGTTGATGATTCAATTCAAGCAAATGAAGAGAACACTTGTCAGGAGAATGATGCACAACTTGCTATGGTCCAAGTAGGTCAGAGTAATGAGTTAGGTGAAGCAGGAACAACCAGTAATATAAGTGATGACATGCAGTTGGAAAATGATTTACCTGTGATGGTTGATGATGTCTTTTGCAGTGACTATGTTTCTTTCCAACAAGCAGACTTTGCAAATGGAGTCTATACCACATTCTTCTATTCTGGTCAGGAGTTTGCTACTGCAGGGGAAGTCAAAAGTAAAGTAAGAGAGCATTCAATAGAAACTAGGAGGGAGTTGTTTTTCTGAAGAATGACAAAACAAGAATAAGGGTCAGATGTAAGGGTTGTGTTCCACTTTCAGGCCCAAGTGAAGGTCCTGGACTGGATATAGTCCCATCTAGAAGTCCATTAAATAGGAGGGGTATAAATGCATTGCTTTCTGGCAAAAAGGACCCTTCAGAAATAATCTGCCCATGGCTATTGTTTGTCGGCAGGAATGGTGAGACAGGTATCTGGTCAGTCAGGACATATAATGAGCAACACACTTGTTTGCAATCAAGGGCAGTCAGAGCTTTTGACCTTCGCTATATCTCACGGAAAATTACATCACAAATTGAAACCAATCCACTGGTTCCTGTCAAGTCTGTGCATAATCAACTTACCAACCAATATGAGCTTCAAGTGTCCCTGCAGAAGGTTTTAAAGGCCAAAAACCTAGCAATAACAGCCATCAAGGGTCAATTCAAGCTACAATTTACCATGTTGAGAGATTATGTTCAAGAGTTGCAGAAGACAAACCCTAATACAATAGTGGCGATGAATGTGGAACGACCTCCAGATGAGGCTCTTCCAACCAGAGAATTCAAGAGAGTTGATCTGTGCCAAACCGTCAAGTCTAACAGACTTAAAACAGCTTAAGCACAAATGCAATGAAGATCAGAGAATATAGTGAATTCCCGGGTCGTTATGTCCCACGGAGACTCAATGGTGTGTAAACACTTGATCAGACGATAGAAGGATCACTAAGGATAATGATCCGAAAGGATTTGAATTGGATATTACACTACTGAAAAAGTTAATAAAAATAAAGCGACTTAAATGCAAATTAAGAAAATTAAAAAGATAAAAGATATTAAATAAACGCTATCACTATATTTAAAGTGATGAACGTTTAAAACCAAAAACTTATAACTTACGTTTAAATAAAAATAACGTAAACGTACAAATAAAAACGTGAAACTTACACAATATAAATCCTAAAAATATGAAAAATACATTTTTACAATCCTAATGATAAAATAAAATATTTAGAAAAAGAAAATTATTTTTACAACTATTTATTTAATTGTTATTAATTAAAAACTAATTTAAACTATTTAATAATACTCTAAAATAAAAGAAAATATGAAATAAGATTAGAAAAATAAGATTAAGACTTAGAAAAATCTAAAATATGATAAAACTAATTTTAAAACAGAAAATATGTTTTTTAGACTTTTTATGTATTTATTATTAATTTAAAACTATTTAAAACTAATTTAAATTATTAAAAATACCAAATAAAAGGAGAAAAATAGGGAAAAATACTTTTTAAGCTTTTTACATTTATCTAAACTTAAGAAAAATGAAAAATTATTTTTTTGAGACTTTTCTTAATTATTTGTATTAAATGCTATTTAAAAGTGCTTAAAAACTAATTTAAATTAAGAAAAATAGCAAACAAGCTTAGAAAAATATGAAAATTTCAGGAAAAGTCTAAAATAATATAGGGAAGCTAAGAAAAATGGAAAAACAGGAGCTTATGTGGAGGATTATGCAACTGATGTGGAAATTGCTTATAAATAAGCACTATGGATAAGCAAATGGAATCCAAAAGCTACCAAACTGAAACACAAGCTATAATAAGCTAAGAGGGCTAAAATGGAACAAGTGCCAACAAGCAACAACCTCTGATTATAAGCTCAACAGATTTGAGTATTTGAGCTATAAGCTAGAAAACAGTAAAAGGGGGGTCTACTTCAAGCCAAGAAATAAGCCCTAGAATAAGCTGGAAAGCAAAAACCAATTATAGAGACCTAAAGATGACCTGGGTGACTAACTAAAACCCAAAGATCAGACCTTGCCAAGCTCAAATGAGCTTGTGGCAAGGTCTGCAAAATCTGCAAAAGCTCTGTGCAGGCCTATTGCCTTGCACAGGGCACTTAGCACCTATTTGATAAGCTAGTTTGAGCTTTAAGAAAAAATCAAAAAAATCTACTAAAATAGATACAAGAAAATAGACCAGTGGCACTTTCTAAAACTGCAATTTTCATGGAAAATGACTCAGAAATGAGTCCAATAAAAATCACTTCAGATGAACCCAAAATAGCTTTTGACAGTTTTGACTTTTGATGAAAAAGTGGAGAGTTGACTTTCATGAACTTTGGGATCAGTTTAAGGATTGACAGTGATATATTATGATGAAATAAGACTAGAACAAGTTATCTTAATGGTATCTAAACATGAAACAAAAGTTTGATCTTGCAAAAAGTTCAACAGTAAGCTGCTAAATCACATGGATTGGAATTTTGACTTTGGACTTATGTAGGATACAAATGATGACTGAATTGAGTCCAATATGACTAAACAAACATGCCACAACAGATTATGAGCACTGAACTACCCCTACATACAGGTTTAACAGTAAATCCAAACACCATTGTTAAGGATAATTAAGCAATCAAAACAACCTAACTACTGTTCCATCTTGCACCCATGCTCAAACTGAGCTTATATGACCATAATACAACTACATCAACAATTTAAAGCAATCCATGACTACCAATACAAGTACAAACAAAAACTGCATAATTGACTTGAAACTTGGAAATGAGAAAAGTACTAACCACTATCCAGTTGGTGCCACAGGCTAAACCAGACCCAAATACTACTCTAACCTACTCTAATATAACCCAAAGCAACCTCTGCATCACCAGTAACCATTTCCAGAACCATATGAAGCTAAGTTGACTTCTGTTGACTATGGAACAAAACTTCTTAAAACTGGTCTGTAAGCTTTCCAAAAGCTTATAAAGAACTTTAAACAACTTATTTGAGCTTAAACATAAGCTTCTAAAAGCTTGAGCATAGGATTATAAAACTGAGATTGCAACAATTAACTTGAAAACATGAATTTAAACAGAACCTTGATATTGTTGATAAAAAGTGAATTACAATGATAAATTAACTTAATTGAGATACATAAAAGCTAAGATTACCATATTTGGACTTAAAACTAAAACATTGATTTTAAAACGACATTAAGAAAAAAAACTATATATCTAACTACTACCCTTTAAGCTTCTCTCCTCTTCTTTTTATAGCCAAACTTCTTTTCTCTTGACTCTGAGCACTTCCCACCAATATCTTGGACCATTGGATGAGCTTAAGTGATTTTTGGCCGTTTGATTGTTTTTTGGCGCCAAAGTGGACTTTAGCAGTTTAGGTTGAGTGAGGGTTAGAGGTAGCATTAAATGTGATTTGGAGTTGTGTGGAGGTGGGGGGAACAAGGAGGGTGAGAATTGAGGTGGAAGGATGGGTTGTGAAGAGTGTTTTCAGGGATTATGTTGGGGAAGAAGGGGAAAAGAAATGGCGCGTTTGTGTTTTTGTTTGACTGATAGATGTGTTGGGTCAGTTGTGGGTGGGGTCAGTTTGTTTTTGTGTTTGCGCGGTAAAGAAAAGGGGAAGAAGGGGTTGTATTAG